>PVJX010002010.1:0-141326 GCA_004027295.1 Dolichotis patagonum
TGGCGGCACATGATCAATTTGGAGAGTTGAGCAAAGAGGACATCATTCAGAGCCTTTTCAGGGGTAATAACTATGTTTCATATCCAATGTGAAGGCACTAAAACTGTTATTTTATGACTGGATTTATTTCAGTTGGTGTACAATTAGTGCAAAGTGATCAGCTCTTAGACATTCAGTGAGATGAGTTCAACAATTGTCAATGGCCTTATAACCACTCTCCAAAATTGCCAGGAATGAAGATATGTATCTAATCTATATCTATAGACACATTGCCAGGAATGAAGATATGTATCTATATCTATAGACACAGATATATATATATATATATATATATATATTTCTTAATGTTCATTGAATAAAGTGAGTTGGAGTTGGTATTAGACAATGTTCTAAAAGTCAAGTAGAATTCATTTAGCTCCAAGGTCACAAGGTATATTAGGGAGGGGAATGAATGTGGTAAACACAAAAACATGATGTAATTGTACTTACATCCCTTGTTGAAGGAAACGCTGCTGTATAAAAGAAAAATGGGCAATGAAATAAGGAGAATTAAAGGGGAAACTTTAGAAACATTAATTTTTCTTACTGAAATTAATTTTAATAGGTATTTCTCCTACCATTTCTAAGTTGTTGATGTTGGTAGTCTATCACTATTGGAATAAACAACTTACCCAAGCTTTAGTTTTGTCTATAAAGAAAAACAATTTTTATGTCAATCTCTAAGCAAGGAACTTTATGGGGAAAGTATTCCAGCAAATGACATAGACTAAATTAGACAGCATTATGTTTGCAGTGGTCATCCTAAAGAAAATAAATCTAGCCAGCAATTTTATGGCCTTAGCCATAGGATATCAGGGAACATGCTCATGTCACGTGCTGATATTTTAGTAATCAGCAGCATCACACAGCCATAGAATAGTAAGAAACATCTATGATATGATACGTAAAATGTAAAATAAAAAAATAATTGACAGACAGAAACCCTCTGATGCCATCTCAGAGAATCATCTTTAACAATACATAACAGAGAAAAGCAAATAGTCAGATAGTTTCAGCTGACCCAGACAGAAAAAGGAAAACGTAATGTTTCAAAATTATCACCATTCTGAAGGCTCACTGTGTCTACCTTACGGGATTTTTGTCATCTGAATCTTCAAAGGATAATGAGGTATCTTTATGTTGAAAACAAAAAGCTGTTCTTTGACTTGGAGATGCACAGGGAACGCAGTCATCTACCATTTACATTATTACAGAAATGGCTGTTAACCAAATCTGTAGAAGAACAGCGATGATATATATTCTGACACAGTGTTGTGTTTATATATCATAGAGTAATTTTTTCATATTGAAAATGAAACCATGTCAAGGAGGAACTAAAATGATACCATTGGTCTTGTCATAGAATCAGAACCTCAGAGTGGAAAAAGTTCTTAGACTGTAAACACAGGCATGGATCAGATCCAAAGTTCACTTACAAGTAAATGTGTAATTGCTGTTTCATGGGTTATCCCAGTTTGAGAAGAAAACTAAAATACCACAGTGTGTCTATAACAGAAACAAACACCATTGAGGATTTGGAGAAAAACAGTTGGAAGATGTATTAGAAATCACTGGAGACTTTTTGTTTGCTGGTTTGTTTGTTTTGTCTTGTTTTTTGAGACAGAGTCCTACTATGTAGTCCAAACTGGCCTAAAACTCACAATGATCCCCCTTCTGCCTGAATCTCCTTAGTGGTGGGGAATGGACATGTTTAAAGCATAGAGAAACAGACTGGTGAAAATATAAGGTACTGTAAAACACAACTTAGCTCTTATAGTAAAGAAAATTATCATTTTTGTGGACTAAATAAATACATATAATTTATTATATTTATTATATATTATTATAGTATTCCATAAAATTCAATTTTCCAGGAATATTGACTTTAATGGCATTGAGTTGAGTCTTTTTTTATAAGATTGGTTAAGGATTTTCTTCTTTTAAAGAACCAGCTATTTGATTCATTGATTTTTTTGTGCTCTCTTTCTAGTTTGTCATCAATTTTTACTCTGATCTTTATAATTTTCTTCCTTGTACTGTCTTTAGATTTTTTTTGCTCTTGAAAGGATCATTGGGTTACTTGTTTCGGCTGGCTTTGTTTTTCTGATGTGAGTATTCATTCACAGTTATAAGCATCTCTGTTAAGACTGCTCTCATAATATTCTACAAGTTCTGGAATGTTATATTTGGCTTTATCTCTTGATTCCCAAACTTCCAGTTTCTACCTTGATTTTTTTCCTTGACCCACTGATTCAAGAATGTATTGTTGAATGTCCAACATGTTTTTATAATTTCTGTGGTTTCTCTGGTCTTTTTTCTGTTTTCACTGCATCGTGATCAAATAATTTACATGAGATAATTTTTATTCTTTTGTATTTGTTAAAAGCAAGCATGTGGCCTATTTTGGAGAAAGCTCTATGTGCTAAGGAGAATTTACATTCTAGTGTTTTTGTGTGGAACATTCTGTAGACATCTATTAGTCCTATTTCTTTATATATGTGATTCAACTCTGATATTTCTTTATTGATTTGTGTAGTTTCTCTATTTATGACAGTGGTGTATTGAGGTCTCCTACCACAATTGTGCTGATCTTTGTCTGATCTTTTTTGTCCAATGGTGTTTTGTTTATGAAACTCGGTGCATATATATATATATATATATATATATATATATGAATGACATATTATATATATATATAATAGACAAATATATATGTCTATTATTATCATTTCTTCCTGTTGAATTGTTCCTGTAATATTCACTGACCTTCTTTGCCTCTTCTGATCAGTTTTGACTTAAATTCTAGTTTGTCTGAAAATAGTAAAACCATTCCTGCATGTTTTGGGCTTCTGTTACATGGAATATTGTTTTTCATTCTTTGATTTGTTTTAGTTACTTTTCTGTCATTGCTGTCTATTGTTTTAGTTACTTTTCTGTCATTGCTGAGGCAAAAACACTCAACACCCAAAGTTAAGAATAAAAGGTTTATTTAGCTCACAACTTGTAGAGCTTTAAGCCCATAATCTGCTGTTTTCAAGACATAGTGATATGGCAGAGGGACAACAGTTCAAAGCAGAAAAAGTCAACAAAAGCAACAAGAACAAAGGGGGAGAGCAAGTTTCTTTTCTTCCCTTATACTGTATGAAGACTACCTGCACTACAGCAGGCGTAACACT
The DNA here is from genome assembly GCA_004027295.1 of Dolichotis patagonum. Classification (NCBI taxonomy): domain Eukaryota; kingdom Metazoa; phylum Chordata; class Mammalia; order Rodentia; family Caviidae; genus Dolichotis; species Dolichotis patagonum. The sequence continues at coordinate 3,216 of PVJX010002010.1, forward strand.
AACATTCCATCCCAGCACTAGACAGCAAACAATCATAAGCCCTAGATTCAGTGGTCTCTAAAATGTCCACCTCTCATGACTACATGAGGCTTTAGGGGGACTCCATATGCAAACAATAACATTTTGTCCCTGCCCTCCAAAGACTCATGCACATCATTTTATGCAAAAGACATTTAGTTCATCTCTAAGAGTTGCCAAAGTTCTAACAGTTTCAGCATTACTTAAAAGTCTTAGTCCCAAGTCTCTTCCTAGATGTACGGCAAACTCTCAGCTGTGATCCCCTGTACAAATGAAAAATTAGCTAAACACTCCCTTCATTCAGTGGCATAAGAAAACATTTCAATTCCTAAAGTTACAAACAAGAGGATATAAAAAAAAAATGGGGCCAAAGCAAGTCCAAAATCCAGCATGCCAAACATAATACCCATAGTTCCATGTGCAACATCTTTGGCAGATTGTGAGTTCCACAAGGATTGGGTGGCACCACCCTCTATGTACTTCTGGTGGTTGTAGCTATCACAGCATCTCTCTTAGGCCCACTTTGCTCCCTCCTTGCAGCTTTCCCTAGATGATCCACACTCCTACTTTTCCAAACTTCTGCATTCTCCACTGTACCTTGAGCTGCACCTCACAGCTTTACACACTGCTTTCTCAGGGCGACACTGCCTGGCCTCCCAGGTCTTCTAAAATTGGAGTGTAAGCTTTCACAACTCTGCAACTCTTGCATTCTGCATGTGCCTAGAACCAGCATCATGTGGTTGATGCAAAGATCTGTGGCCAGCTGGAGAAATAGCCAGGCCTCCCTCTCTCTTTGCTGTAGGAGTCAATGGCTGAGAACTCTGAATCTAATTCTGAGGAACAAATTTTCTGTGTTGCTACCATTCTGGAAAATGGTGCTTTTCAGCTTTCTTCCCAATGCAAAGTGTTTCACTTTTGCAATTTTGAGGATGCAGAGGGTGGAGTCCTGCTACTTCTTGTGATGCCCTCAGGCAACTTTTTTTTTTTTTATTCTGCTGTTTCTTCTCAGTAACCAAAATCTCCTCTGCTCTATCTTTCCAATCCACATCTTTACTTGAGCTTCCTTTCTGGCCAAACTCACAAAGTATTAAATCATTCTGCTGAGTTCTTTGCTTTTTCAGTGTAACATAATTTTTCTAAGAGCCCCCAACAGTAGCCATGCCATCACCTCCACATTAGACTGCCCTGAAATTTCTTCTATCATATTAATTAGTTTGTCACACTTAATCTCAGGCAAAGTCTCTGTTCACAAGTGAAATACAGATAAACTTTTTGCCAAGGCATAATAATCATCATCTGGAGTCGAAAAACCAATTCAGTTCTTCTTCTGAACAGAAACCTCTAGAGCCTAGTCTTTGCCTGCTAGATTTCTATCAATCTTCTGGTCCTCCAAGCCCTGACCATAATCTCCCATACAGAACAACCTAAGGTAGTCCAGCTCTACTTTTTCAAAGGACATCTCCAAATCTTTCTTATCTCTTCCCACAAGCTATTCCCAAAGGCTCTTGAAACTCATGATCAAGTATATTTACAGCAATGACCCCTACTTCTCTGGTACTAAAATCTTTCTTAGTTCCATTTCTCTAATTGCTAAGTCAAAATGCACAACAACCAAAGTTAAAGGGGGAAAGGTTTACTAAACTCACCGTTTAGAGGTTTCTGTCCATAATTGGCTGGCTGGCTCCATGACATAGTGGCACATGGCAGAGGGGCAACAGTTCATGGCAGCAGAAGACAGCAAAAGCAACAAGAGCAAAAGGGGGGCAAAAACCTTTTGTCCCATCCCTTGTATCATATGCAGGCTAGCCAGCTTTGGGTGGGTGGGACACACACACACTCAACTCTAGCACTAGACAATGACCCAATCACAAACTCTAGATTCAGCCACTTCCTAAAAGCCCACCTTCCCATGACCACATGAGGCTTTTGAGGACTATACACCCACAGACCATAATATCTATGAATTTCCATTTGGATTAAATGTGTTTCTTTTACACAGACCATCATCGGATTTTTTTAAAATTCAGTCCTCCAATATTTGCTTTCTGTGTGTGGAAATGAGAGCACTGAGAGTTATTACTAAAAAGAATTAACATATTTTTGTCACTGCATTTCTTGCAATTGTTGCTGCTGCTGCCAACACATACCCTTCTGCTTTTATACACACCATACCTCGTGTTTTGATTCCATTAATATTTTTGATGTTTCTGGCTTCTTTGTCTCTTTCTAGGATAACCCTAAGAATTTATTAAAGTGATTGCCACAAATTTCTTAAGTTTCTCTTTATCATAAAAAATTCCTTTTTTCCCCATCAGTTTTGAAAGATGGTTTTAGAGAATGGATTAGCTCAATTTGGAAACTGTTCTGCTTAGATACTGGAACACTCTAGAGTGAAGATTGCTTCACTTGAAGCAATCTTGGCCGTTATGATTTATTTTGAGAAATCTGCTATAATTCTAATGAGTACACCTTTATAAGTAAGTTATTGCTTTTCTCTCAGGTTTTAAGATTCATTTCTTGTATTGGACTTTTGAGATTATGACTACAGTGTATCCTGGGAAACTTGGCTCTGACTGCCCCTATTAAGGGTTCAATAAGCTTCACTTACCTCTGTGTTAAGTTCTTTCTCCATATTTGGAAAATTCGCTGTAAACAGGTTTTTTATGACATTTGTGCTGTTTTCTTTTTTCACGCATTCCACATAATCTTAGATTAGTCTTCTTTTCACCATCTAGCTGCAGTTGGATTCATGTCTCATGTCTCTTGTATTCAAGGTACCTCTGAGTCTATGGTAACCTGCATCAGCCTTATCTTATGGTTCTGATACTGTGCCTCACATAAGTCATTTCTGTTGCCCACACTATCAATAGACGTTTCTACAAGTCTCTTAAAGGGGATAAGAGATTTTTAGTATTTAGGAACTGCTGATGATAAATTAAGAATTAATAATTAGCTTAAATAGACATGTTTAGACAGGCCATTTTTCTGTAAAATTTTGAGAAATGGTGATTTAGAAAAAAATTGCTTTTAAAATGCTTTATGTATGTTTATTGTAATCTTCTAAGAGGTATTTTTTATTTATGTTTCAATTTATTATGAAATTTACTTCCCTGTTCTCTATATTTCTGATGGAGACATATACCAATTTAAATTGGAGGGGAATAACAATGGTTCATAGTGAGAAATAAGAATAGTTGATTCATTTTGTATTTAATCTTTTAGATGAAGACATACATAACTGTTTTACTTTTTATATTGTAAGTGTTTAAGACAGCAAGAGAGGGTAAATGAATCTTTCAAAATGTTATTAGACCATTTGAGCTAAATGAATGCTAGTCTTTCATACAAGTTTAACCTAGGCTTGAAAAATAATCTGATAAATGGGATTGTTTTTTTTCTTTCCTACTGTTTTATATGTTCCCACACTCCCAGTTTCAAGTCTCTCTGATCTATTTTCTAAGGTCACCATCATGCCTTAGTCTTTATTACAATTTTACAAATACAAAGTGAATATTCCTTATTTAAAATGTGTGAGACAAGAAATTTTTCAAATTTTATATTTTGGAATATTTACATATCCATCAAGTTTGGAGGGTACCCATTTATAAATACAAAATACCTCATCCACTAGGTGCCTGTAGTAATTGCTTAGAATATTTAGTGCACTCAGCATTTATGATTCATTGCATGAGGTAAATTGTGATATTTTTCCTGTTCAATACCATGTCAACACTCAGACAGTTTTGGACTTTGGAGCATTTAAAATTTCATATTTTGGATTCGGTATACTCAATTTGTATTCTTCTAAAATCTCAGAGACTGGACTTTTCCTGAGAAACCAAGGTGGTTAGTGGTTTCAGTTTTGCTGTGTTTCAACCTTGTTTACTGTCATCATCTGTACTTCTGATTGTATTTGCAAATAATTTGTCCTCCTAGCAACTACTATAGGTAACTGGAGACATTTAATGAACTGAACACCTATAATCATTTAGTTACTTACAAACCTCTTACTCAAATTGAGCAAATATGGTTTTATTTTGGGGAATTGAAATCATATTAAAAATCAACATATGTATTTTTTTCTTTTGAATCTTTGTCTTGAGGGAACCAATAAGAGTAAAAAGGATTGATTGATTTATTGATTGATTGATTTGACAAGAGAGCTATAGAAGCATCCAGGGAAAAGAGAAAAATAAAATAAACAAATAAAAGCCACATTATCTGGGGTTACTGGTCACTTTCCCAACACTGGGATAACAAACTTGACATTGGCAACGTAAGGAGTGGATAGTTAGTCTCATAGGTTCAGAGACTTCAGTTTATATATCGTTGGCACTAAGGCTGAAATTATGCAGTGGAAGGGCAAAGTGGAGGAAAGCTGGTCAGAACATGGTGGCCAGGAAATAAACAACAGAAAAAAGAAGGATTTGGGACAAGAGCACCCAACACTTCTAGTCAGACCCAATCATTTAACAGTATATTCAGCTATGAACTTTCAATGGATTAAACCATGATGAGCATAGTCCCCACATAACCCTATCACATTCTAAAACCTGCACCCCCTCTGAACACATGAGACATTTGTGAGACACTTTAGATTTTAATTTATAGGGAAAAACACATGGTGAGAAAATAACATGGAGTGGGAAAGAAGAGAGGGAAGCGAAAAAGTCAGAAATAAAAGAGGAGTCGACTGGCCTTTGTTCCTGACAAGTCACCCATCTCTGCTTCCTTAATACAAGGGAAAAATGAACTGTCTTGTGTATTCACTGATTCCATAGAAGTATTCTTTTGTCTTTCCAATAAATCATTATTGTTATTAAAGCTTTTTAAAAAAAATCAGTTGCTTGAATTCCAAATAGGTCAGCTCTCTCCAAGACATTCCCCCTCTTAGAATTTCCTTTGCCCTATGTTCCATTTTATATTCTCCTTTGTTCTTCAAAACTTTTTCAAGAAACATGTCATGATATTTTTGATCATATTCATTTGTACTTCATCTTATGTAATGTATCCTTCAAAAATACTGAAAATATTTTTGCCACTCTCATTTGAAAATCAACGTGTCTCCCAAAATTGTTTTTGTTCAACTTCCTTAAAGAAAGATAGACTTATGAGGTGGCTCCCATTAGAATGTAGGCTAAAAAAAATTTCACTTGGTGAAAAGAACACAGATGCTAATGGTATGTTTTTTGTAACTGAATACCTTTCATGACCTCAGCAGTTGTTTTATGGTTGTGTCATTATAATGAGTATAAACAAGTAGAAACATAGGATTGTGACAGTAATAAAAATAACTCACCTTCTCAAAGACCTCAGAAGCTCTCCCAGTATTCCAGAGCTTTCTTGTGATATTCCTTTCCAGAGTGCAAAGACTATAGAAGACTAAATAGAAGATTAAATGAATGTTCAGAAATCATAACATGGTGACCGTATGTTTCAATTAGGAGAGAATAAAGAACAGGTGACAAGGAAGAGAAAGTGTGCAGAGCATCAGCCTTTCTAATCTCAGAAAACAGAGGTTCTCCTCGGGGCTGAGCTCTTATTGACTAATCACAAGGCAAGGATGCAACAAACTCAGAGGAAGCAGGAATTTAACAAACTTCCCTGCTAACCTTGACTGCATGGACTGGAGAATTGGGATGGGCTTTGAAAGTGAAAAGAAACTTACCTGGAAAACAAGCTGAAACTACAGAAAGTTTAATTAAAGCCAGTTGGAGGATATTAAAATGGGGAATAATTAGGCAACCAAAAAAAAAATGAATGAAAGAAACCAGATATAAAAGGAATGCTCTAGAGACTTGGAGTTACGTGTGCAGCATTCTGTTGACAATTAAAAATGAGTTTGATGCTTTGCCTATTTCTGGGTTAAATTTTTGGTCTGCGCTGTGCATGTGTATGTGTCTCCTATCATTTGTATTTTACCTTGGCTGCAGCTGGGTCAGAATGAAAAGTGCCATGATCTAAACTGGATTTTAATGAGGACGACTAGGTTCCTGCCAAGTCCTTGGGCGTGAAGTTGGCGAACTGGGCTCGCTGGTCCTTAAGGGTCTCTGCTCTGGATCCGAAAGCTCTTCTGTTGAAAACTTGGCAGCCCTTCCAGAGTCTCTGTTCCCCTCTGCCAAGCAGATGAAGGCAGCGTCTGGCTCCACACATGCAATGCTAAAAGTTGCCACGACTGTCAAAGGCCCAAGGAAGAGAACTTCCTTTTCCTGATGCACAGTTCCAAATCCCACCCAGGGACTCTCAGCTGCTATCACCTTTCCTGAAAGATAACAACTTTTTTATTTTTCATAAACAGCAAGGGTGCCACTATCTACTAGTACTTTGGTAGAGACCCAAGAGGAACAATAAATCACTTTTTTTTAAAAAGGGCACTGATATTGCTAGTGTGTCTCAGGATAAAAGCTTATGTGGGAGAGAATCAGGCAATGAAGCTAAAGTTTTAAAAATGAGTCAGACTCTAAACTTCCTATGTATAAACATAAGGAAGGGTTTCAGTTTTTTATAGAAATGTTATGGGGGAAGCAACAAAGCTCTTCTAAAGGAAGAGACATGAATTGATTTTCTTTTATATTTTAGCATTATAAAAATGATACAGGCTGTAAGAGAGATAGATTTGAAATGTATATATCAGAGGCAGAAAGATAATAGAGATGTTATTTGGTTATAGGTAGGCTGAGAAAAATCTTGTCAATTTGGAACTTTAGAAGATGATACATATTACAGATTTATTAAGGGGATAAAATCAACAGAACTTACCAGTTTACTTTACATGTGCATTAGTCAGTTTGCTGTCATTACAACACAACATTTGAAGCAACTTATAAAGAGAAATAATTTATTTTCTCTTATGGTTTTGGAGCTTTCAGCAGTTGTCCAGCGTCAAGTACTCACTGATGGGCTGCTGTGGCCAGAACGCACGCAGGACAGACGGCCCACCTCACGCACTGTGCAGCACAATGGAAGAGGACAGATCTCACAGCTCTCTTTGAGAGGACCTGCCTAACGACCTAAAGACCTAAGGGCCTCCTGTTAGACCCCACACTCTGAAAGACCACAGCATCTCCTTACAGCTCCAGCTGGGGCCAAGTCGTTAACACAAGCACTTCTGGGGAAACACAGCAGCTACAAGAGTGAAAATAGTGCATGAAGCAGGGCATCCAGTTTTCAGATTGGAACATCTGAATGTACGGTGCAGTCAATCACAAGGGAAAATTGGGAATAAAAATGTAGTCTTTCTCTTTTGTTATTCTGGGAAGGAAGTAACAGGTGCTTTGGATCACTTGTAACAGTGGTTTTCTTGGGGAGGGGTGTTCGTTTTTGTCTATTAAAGTAGCTGTGTGGCACGGAATTGACTATGTAATATCTTGCTGACCTAGCATATACCAGATCCTGGTTTAATCCCAAGAGCTACATAAACAAAAAAAAAGTAAGAAAAAGGGTTTGCATCTACTAAAATTCATTATATATGTACTCATGTACGTGTATAGATTTGCTTGCATATTTACTTGTGTATCCATATATGTAAACTTGGCTTTGACATTGAAGATAGCATGCACTCCAATTATGATTTCTATAGGTCCATGAGAGGTAGAATTAAATCCCATGCCACTTCTTTTGCTACTCCCCAAGTATCAATCTCTCTCTTACACTGTGAAACAGTTTTAAACTGCAGAAGGGAATAGTATTTGTAAAAACTGAAGCATATGATTCCAGTGGAATATTAAATCTCAGCGTCTAGTATTTTGAACATCCTTATGTCCAGCCCACACTGTAGACCAATTAGATTCAAACTGTTGGTATAGGACCTAAGGAAAAGTATTATATTTAGTTGAATGAAGACTACAAAGTTGTACCTAGTTTTATAGTTGCTATAGTAAGTTATAGCTGAAATAAATTGGAGAAGGACAACAGAGAGATAAAATACCAAGAACATTTGAAACAGAGAATCACACTCAGCATAAACAGGGAAAACAGCAAAAAAGCAGAGGTTGAATTTTAAGAGCTATACTGCAGTGGAAAAAAGAAAATGTCCCCTAAATTAACTTGATCTGAAATGAAGTAACCAGAACTCACTTATTAGATGGAATTCTTGAAAACCAGTGTCTCAGGAAATTTAAGAAGAAAGTAGGAGAAGACAATAGAGCTGAGGCAACTTTCAGGAAATTGCCTCTTTTTGGTCTAAGTGGTTAAGCAGCATATTCTCAACTGATTCCACAGAGCTTTCAAGAATCCATTCAGTTACAGAAGAGTACGAGGGAGTAGGATACCTCCTCATCTTCATTAGATAAATTTGTATGTGTTTGTGAACATGTGCTGTGTTAATACCCTTGCACATGAGCACAGAAACACACTCAACTCTGAAGTTCTACATATATTTTGAACAACTCTGTTCAAACACAACAACTCTGGTGTTCTACATATATTTTGCCACAATTCAAACTTTTTTGATGCAGTGTCATCTTCACACTCATTCTTCATCTAAAGGTATTCTTCGTCTGCAAGTTAAGCCCCTGAGGACAGTCGGTGGTCATAGAGATATCACATCTGGACATAAATTTCATTTGTTCCACAAACAGACAGAGCTAATTTCTCATTTTCTTCTGAAGAGTGAGCCACATTATTTTCTTACAAATGTCCCTAAATTTTCCAGGAGTTAATATTTTAAATTTATGTTCATGTTATAGTGAAAAAAACCCCAGAATTTAGTATCCATAACCCTAACCATCAAATACTAAGTATTTAAACATTTTCAGTCCTACAAATTGCCTTTGTTTTGTTCTCTGAATACACCTTTTTAAACTTTATGAATACATTTCAAAATTCATTAACCAGCATCACATCATTTTCACTTAAATTGTGCGTGTGTGTGTGTGTGTGTGTGTGTGGGACTATTTTAAAATATGACTTCAGAGGATTTAGTTCTACTTATGGTCTTACAATAAATTGTCAAGTGTAGGATAACTATGTTAAGCAGAAGAGTACGAGGGAGTAGGATACCTCCTCATCTTCATTAGATAAATCTGTATGTGTTTGTGAACATGTGCTGTGTTAATACCTTTGCACATGAGCACAGAAGCACACTCAACTGGATATATATATCCATGGATATATATGGATATATATCCATGGATATATATATATCCATGAATATATATGGATATATATCCATGGATATATATATATCCATGAATCTTTCTGCATGTGTGACAAATATTTGACAAAATTAAACAGGTTTTGCTCATCTCCTCAGCACCTGAACCTTGCTGGGTAGTACCATTGCACGTTTTCCTTTTCTAGCAAATCTACAAGATTTTCAAATCTTTCTCTTCTACTTTTTGCTCTTGATTCTTCCTGTAAACTGATTTTAAAAGACAGAAATACCCATGTCACAGCTGGAATGCTGTGCTGTCTTGAAACTTCCATGGCTAGCATCATTTTCTACCAGCTTTAAACTTATCCTCCCACAATGTCCCAGGACATGAAGATAATGTGGCAAAGTCCCTGGCCAGCATTTGCCATGTCTCCAATCCAGTCCCCAGTACAGACTCATTTTCCTCTGAAACTTCATCAGCGTGGAGTTTCATGTTCATATTCCTATGCGTGTTTTGGTCTTTTGAACACTCAACAGAATTAGCTGCACTGTTTATGGCATTTGGATTTCTCTAACCCACTTCTCCAAATTTTTCAAAGTGTTTCCCACAAACCCATTATTTTAAAGGCCTGGCATTGTGAATTGGAAATGTCATCCACATTAGTTCTAGTCTAAAATATTAACCCACAAAATCCCTGAACATGATAGTGACATGCCTCTGACTCCTAGAATGGTTTATTAAACAATGGCAGCAGGCATATGAAAATTTAGTTATAATACAGAAACACAGTATATTTTATGTAGTACCTTTATCTATACATAATAAAATTCTCAAATATGTAGCACAAACTTTGAAACCAAGCAGATACAGGCAATCTTTAAAAAACTTAGTGAAAGTTAAAAAGTACTTGATGGGCCAAGTCTCAGAAGACTGGGAAGAAATATTAAGAAGATGCAGGAAATGAGTTTTAGTGAAACTATATTTCATGAAGATTTAGTTTAACTGATTCTTTGAGTAATACAAAAAGAATGAGGTGTATACAACATCAACTTGAGAGACATCGAGGAGTGTTTCCAGATGGAGTATATGATGTGCTATCTGAATTCTTCTGTAACAAACTGAAGATATCAGAGGGCTGAGGATATCCCTTGGAGTTAGAATGCTTCCCTAGCATAGCAAAGAAATGAGTTTCCAGAGGAGAAAAGGCAGAGGTTTCCTAAACTATTCAGTTTTTTACTGTGGGGACTGCTTCCAAGCTCAGGGGCATCTAAGGACACCAGAGGATGTGACTTCAATGGTCTAGCACAGGCCCACAATAAGATACAGTTACAGAGCCATGACTTAGCACAGGTAAACATGCATGCACTGGTAATGGCACTATGTAAGAATGTAAATATGAGATAACAACCTGTATAAGAATTATGCTATAAAGATGCAGGTGATTCTTGGTCTTTTGTTCTTGTGCTCTTGTGCTCTGTTCTGCTCCACGCTCCCTGCTGTTGCTGCTCATGTCTTCCATACATCTGTTATTTTAATGCTGGGACTTCACCCTCAAAAATCTCCCTTGGGCCCCCTGAATGGGACTGACATCTGCTATAGTCAGCAGAATGTTGAGTTTGGATGGCCCCAGAGGACCGGGAAACAGTCTGTCTGGAACACAGTGATGTTTTGCAAGCTTTCAAAGCAATAGACAAGTTTCTCCCCCTCGCCGTGAAATGGTGGGGTGGATGGCTTGGCTATTATTCATCTTCTTCTGGCATATAAATCAAGAGCTGTATGGCTCTGTCAGGAAAGTGGACCAGATAAAAGAGGACCTTGAGCAATGGCTGGCTGTTGTGGAGCTCAGGTTGCAAAGCATGCGAGGCACTGTCTCCTCCAGAACTGTCTCCAGAAGTTTAAGTCCTCAGGCACCCCCCCAAAAAAAAAGACCCTCTGGAAAATTCCCTGGTTTTACATGCTAGGCCATCAAAAAATGGAGATAGAGGAACCCCTAGCCCAGGTAAGAGGGCTAGGAGAGCTGCTCACCTTTTTCCTGCACACAACACACATGACTTATAGAACCATGGAGCTACAGCAGCTGGCAAAACAATTAAAACAGAAGGTGGATGAAACCGTGCCCATGTGGCTGCTACAGCTGTGGGACGATGGGGCTGATAAAGCTCAGTTAAGCCCACAGAAGTGCTAAATACCCAGCATAGCCAGCATCCCCTCTATGTGATGCTTTCTGCAGGATGTGCAGAGGACAGCCCCAGAAGCAGTACTCAGACTGATAAACTGGTTGACGGCAATAGCTTGTCTGAGTTGAGAAAGTTCAGGTGACCTATCAGACAAAGTTACTCTCTAGACCTGCTGACTGTGCTACATAAAATGGACATGCATCAAATGATGCAGTGCAGTAGCCCAAATGAAGAACTCCTGATGGCATACATGGAGGACATGATGCTGGTGAGTGAGCTCGCTGACATATTTGGGTCAAAGGCGGCCCTTCTCGCCCCATTTACAGATTGCCTGACCCATGACGCTGTGGGTGCCTTGGCCAGATTGGGAGATACGGAAGTGAAGCACCAAGGTAAGACAAGGTCTGTAAAAACTGTACTGTCACAAAAGAAAAAGAAGGGAGGCTCTGGGTGAGCATGGTCATCTCTCCAAGGACAGGCTATGGCATCTCTCCAAGGACAAGTATGGGTCAGTGTCAGGAAGCAAAGAAGCTCAGTGAAACAAGAAGTGACACTGGTCTCCTTTTACCCCAATTAAGAGGAAGAGATGCACTTAGGTCTTGAGGGGCCCAGGAAACCAAAGTCCACATGAAGGACTGATTATTTACTGGTTCCCAAAGAATATGCAGCACGTACTAGCATTGGTGGATGCCAGAGCTTAATCAGAACTAATATATGATAACCCAGAACATTATATAGGGCCTACTGCACACATACAAGGGTATGGAGATCATTGTATCATGGTTTGGAAGACCTGGATGGCTTTGGGTCCTGGGAACTTGCCTCTCTAGCTGTATGATATCTGTGTTTCTATAGCTGCTGAATACATATTGAGGGTGGCCATCCAGACTGGTGCTCAGCTGGATACCACACAGAAAGGATTCGAGTTGTGAATTCATGTAAAAACTGTAGCACCAGGTGACCCACACTGTACACTATTGACACTGCCACAGACCACGTGAGTTGTGTGCATGATACAGTACTGGCTACCTGGAGGCCCTACAGAGATAGGGCAGATTGGAAATTGGAAAAAGCAGGAGTGATACATCCTGCAAAGAGCCCTTCAGCATGGCCCATGCAGAAGCCAGAAGGATTGTGGCAAATGACGGTAGCCTCACCCTGATGCTGGCAGTTAGGATTAATTTGCCTTCACCCAGGAGAGCAGGAAATGAACCTTTTAGATGTTTCCACAAGGCTATTTGCATAACCCAACTTTGTGTCATGGCCTGGTGGCCACAATCTGTGTCACTGTTTCATTGTATTGATGATATTATATTGATGATATTATATTAATCTCTGCTTATCTTACAGATTTGAAAGCTGTAGTGCACAGTCTGAAGGGAGCTTTGCTGACATGGGGTGGACCATGGACAAAGGGAAGGTCCAGGAAACTGGCTTGTCTGTCAGATTCTTGGGTGTTATATGATCAAGGAAGACCAGACACACAGTCATGCACTAATTACAGACTCATGTGGTTTTTGGCAGATGGACTGAAGCTGGCCAGTCTGTGTGTCTTTTATACCAGGTGACCAAAAGGGGTACAAAATGGGGCTGCACAGATACAGTGGAAGCTGCTTGTACTTAAAGAGGGCTGTGACATAGGTACAAGCACAGTGAGCTATTGACTCTAACCTGTCATTTATCCCAAATGTCAGTGAGGATGATGTTGGGTTGGGCTGGGGTGTATGACAAAAACAGAGAAAGTGGAATCTTCATGTTGGGTTTTGGTCACAGTTGTGGAAGGGAACCAAGAGCCAGTATTCCCTGATTAAGAAACAACAGCACTGCAAACTGTCTTACATGCCAGTTGTGAGGAATTGTGAGACACATTTATGGGTGGACATGGACATAAACAGCCCGTCCCAAGAGTGGAGTGGGCAGATCCCCTCTCTCATGCACTGGGGGATGTACCTCCAACAGTGGTCCTTCTTTTTGGCTAGCCAGTTGGCAGCCAAACTAGCAATGGTTTTTGAATCCATGAAGTAGACAGTCCAGGAACACATCCAAGAGGCCAGACTATAGGAATTGACACCAGTCTCTATGCAGAAACAAAAGAGGGGCCTCTGGCTGATTCTGAATATACTGACGGATCTAGCTGTGGCCCAATCCAGTGAACAGCAGCCACAGTCCAGCTCAGTACAGAAGCACTCCGGAGCAGGCAGGTCAATCTAATGGGCAAAATTTGGACAATAGGGTTGCTCATATGTATGTACATGGACAGCTGGGCCATCTTGAGGGGACTGGCACTCTAGCTGCCAGCTTGCACAACTCATGAGTGACAGATAGTGCACTGTCCCGTGTGGGGAACTGACCTATAGTTTGGTGTACAGGGGGATGGTCCAAAACCTAACCATGTAGACTATCATGGTTCAGGAAATAAGCCCCTCCTCTCACCAGGAAACGACTTAACAGATGCCTTGGACAAACATTGCAATGGTTGACTGCTAGGAATATTTCTGATCGGGGGAAGGATCATAAACTTAGCCCAGTAGGTTGAAGTCCTTACTCAACATATGGCCCAGGCTTTGAATGTTATGAGTCAGACTTTTATTTTGCTTACAGATTGAACCATTTAAATAAAAACAAGTGGTCTTGCTTTGTGAACTAGAGGGTGCTTGTGCCTTGTTCCATACAGAATGTGCCATTTATATGCTTTGAGGAAGTGGGATGGAGTAACCCCTCAGACTGCTTCAAGGCTCAGATACATCTAAGGACACCTGAGGATGGAACCCCCTTGTCTAGCACAGGTGCACAGTGGGATACAGTTATGGAACAGTGACAGAGCAGGTAACACTCGTGAGCTGGTTAGAGCACCATGTGAGAATGCAAATGAGATAAAATTTGCATCAGAATTATACAATAAAGATGTAGGTGGCTCTGGCTCTTGTGTCCTTGTGCACTTGTGCTCCACTCTGCTCCAGGCTGCCTGCTGTTGTTGCTGACGTCTTGCACACGTGGGTTCTGTAACCCTGGGACCTCATCCTCGAAGTTCTCTCTTGAGTACCCTGAATGAACCAATGGTTACTATAAATTCAAGAATATATAAAGTGATCTAAGTAGTCTTCTCTGATGGCAATAGATTCTCAAAGAAAAATAAAAGATTTCCTGAGCCAAAAAAATTCCAGAATGAAAAGGCGTGATTCATTAACAACTCAGAAAGAGCTAAACCAGCATCTCACAGAACTTTTCAGAAAGACTCAACCCTAAATAAAGATCTTCATAGCTTATCTGGAAGACCCTTCCCACAAAGAAACAGACCTTCTGGCATTTTAAGACCATGATATTCCTTGTATCCCAAAAACTACCATCACTATCTCTATGGCTTTAACTAGTATTGCAAAAAAATAAAAATAGTGGCTATTATCTAATACACCCCAGAGAGCTCTTTCCAGAGGTAGGGTATACAAATATAAACCATTTTGTTTAGGAACTATCTTTATCAAAATGTTAAAATGTATAGTTTGTAGAAAGAAAAACAGCCTGAACTTTTCCATTGTTCAGATTTCACAAATAGCACGTTTACAAAGCCATGTACAAACACAGATGAAAATTAAGAAAATGTTGCAACAAATTCTATTTGTACCACTCAGAAAAAAAGTTTTCTGTAGTGTAATATCCTTGTTTACACGGTCACTTAGAATCTATTCCTATATACTTGTTCTTTTTCATATGTGCAATGCTTTGTCTTTTCAAGCAGTGTTCCATCCAAATTACAGTAATACTGGCAACTTTAAATACCTAAGATTCTGCACTGAAGGTACTTGGAGACATTAGCAGATCTTAAGTTTGAGAAGATCAGTGGAAAATAAATGAATTTGTTTCCATAAACCCACTAGTACCTCTTATTAAATAATATCTAGAAAAGATTTTGCAAATTTTAATACAGCCACCACAAGCCTGTTGAAATTAATAAAGTATAAATCAGATAAGATAATGCTTAAAGATAGAAGATTCAAGAAATGGTGTTTTCTCTCCCAAAAGGCAGAATACAGAACACTATGGTATTGGAGACAAGTATTTGAATGCTATCTATTTATAGAAAAATAATTTAGATTCTTTACTTGGGAAAGTTTGCACTGAAACAATGCATTTTAAAGTGAAAAAATGCCTTTCACTTTCAGATTTGAATGTGCAATTATAAGCTTCTATACATTTTATACTCTTGTCAGAGAACTACAATTGTCTCTGTTATGATTGTTTAAGGAAATCAGTTCTCTGTCAACGAAACATAGAAGCATTGTAAAACTGTCAGACAGGAGGTCCCCCAACCAAGGAAATAGGCATTTACAGTACACTCAGCAAGTGGTGTAGGAATCTCCCAATAGTAATATTTAAGAAACTCCATGTCAGGTATCGTAGGAGTCAGCTCCACTGAAAACTCAGTGTCATTGCTGTTACTGAAGCCAGTGGTTAAGAGAATAAGTTCAATTGCTGCTTTTGTCATAAGTAGATCAAATAGTGAAACACACTGCTCAAGGTGGGGACAGATGTGTCCTCTAAACTACAGTGCTGAAAGTGTTTCATCCCTGAGGAAGGTGTGGTGTTTGCTTGTCTGTTTAATTTCTGACCACACTAAGGATTATTGTTTCCCAGGGAATTTGGGACTGCTTCACATGGGAAATGGGTAATGTCCTTATTTTCAAGAGAATTACAGATGCCACAGTTACCCCTCCTTTCAAATATAAGTACTTTTCTACTTGCATTATGATGAAAGGGAACACATTTGTAAAATTCACATACGTGATAGTAAAAGGTAAAGAATATAAAAGAACAGCACTTGATCCTTTGAGCTTTACTGCTTAAGTAAATAAAATGCGTTTGGAAATTAAGTGAACAAAATGCAATGCCTGTACCATTTTGCAAATAGAACAAGTTTTGTAAGATTTATGCTGAATAATGCTCCTTTTAGTCTTCATGCTATCATACAATCAATATTTAATAAATGATTTTATCTTTACATTCACCATTTGCTCTATCCTGTGCTGTTTCTCTGCTGTGATCTCTCTTTCTTCTTCATATGCTTTCTCCACTGATCACTGATTTACAAAACTTAAAATTTAAAATGGTAGTTGTGTAAGTACAAGAATTTCTCACATACTTGCTGTGGTAGATTAACTAATGGTCAACTTGTAATACCCAGATGAACGGAATAAGTATGGTCCTGGGTGTGGAAGGCTCCCAAGGATTGCTGTCAACAGCATAACATGTAAAATGGGGGGGGGGGATAAGGTGTGCAGTTGATTCTCCTAGAGAAGCTTGTCATGCTGGTTTTCCTGATGTGGACTCAGCTACTCTCATCTTTGGAGAAGCTCAGGTTATCAGTGTAACTGAAGATGGCTGAGGTTCTTTTGGACGGAGCTCTGGTCCGTCCTTTGAGCATTACCTCCTGGCTCCAGTGCAGATCCCTCAGCCTGCTGGCACAGATCCTTCATTCTGCCAGCACAGACTTTCTAGCTTCTGCCACTGACCTTTGGGCCTTCCCAGGGCAAATCCTTGACAAAAAATTTTAATTTAACATTGTGGGCTATAGTCCTCCAGTTGGACTTGCAGAGGACATTGCCATGGGCTCTAGGTCTTCTGCTGGACTCATTCAAAGTATTGCCATGGGGTTTAGACACTCAGGTGGATTCTTTGGTCTCTAAATTTGCTCTACTACTCTGTTTTTGATTCCTGGGATGAATAATATATAATAACCCTATAAATTATGTGTCCTGTATTAAATCCATTCCCTTGTAAACCCTGACTACAACACTTACTGTATAAAACATAAAAGAGTAAATGTTGGGCTGGGGATTTAGCTCAGTGCATAAGCGCCTGCCTTGCAAGCATATGGTCGTGAGTTCAATCCCTGGTACCAATTTAAAAAAAAGAGTAAATGTCACAACTTTATTTTCTATGAATATATAAATTTGAGAGTTCAAACAATACCTGGCAACATCGTTAGGAATAAAAAAGGGCTATTTCTGACATACATAGGGAAGTGGGTTTTGTGTTCTCCACAGGTGAATGGACAGAGTGAATGTGCTAGAATATCCTTATATTTGAATGAAGTCCAATTACACAGTGACACATTCATAAAAAATGCAATATCATTCTGTCTTTAAAAAGAAGGAAATTCTACTAGTTACAATGTCATAAATGAGACAATAAGACAGTGTCCAAAAGGTAAAAGCCTCAGTTATTGGAATCATAGTACTGGAAATATAAAATATAAATATAATATTGTGAGTATAGTGATCAATAATCTGTTTTAAATTTGAAAATCTCTAAAAGTAGATTTTTAGGATCCTCAAAACAGGAACCTATGTGAAGTGATTAATAAATTAGTTAGTTTGTTAAAGTAATCATTTCATGTAATACACATATATCGAAACATTCTGTGTGCACTTGAAATATATACAATTTTTATTTTTAAATCATATTTCAATGAACTTGTGAGGGAAAAGATATCACTAAAGGTTGATGAAATATAATAGATGCCTAAGGAAAAAAAATTCTTCTATGTACTGATTTCTAATGAAATTTTTCCTGAAAGAAACATTTTTACATCAAAAAATAATAAACATATAATCTTAGATAAAAAACAATCCTTTGTAAATCCAGATACACACACACACACACACACACACACACATATGAGAAAATTCAATTCTATTATCTCCTTTTCAGCAATTACTGATCACTCGAGCTATGTTCAAAAGCCATTTCCTACTGTTTCTGAAGCTTTACCAAAACACCTGTAGAAAGAACAAATAAAATATAAAATCATGGGTGCTAAGTGAATTTTGGCTTGAATTAGAACCCTGAGACTTTAATTGCTTAATGTTTCAGCATTCTCACTTTCACAATAGGGAAAACAATACCAACTTCATAAGGCACAGTCCAGGTGATGTAAGAATTGTGAAGTCTGAATTTTCTGCCATGGTACTTCTGCTTTAGAATCAGCCCACCGTGGACGGAATCCTCTGAAAGTGTGAGTAAAGTTAGTCCTCTCCCTTGAAGTTGTGGCATGTATCATGCCCCAGCAACTGCAAAGCCGACTAATGCACGCTCCATTGCTACTAACTTATTTAATATTTTCAACATGGCTTAACCTCTAAGCACTCTTAAAATGTGGAAATTTTGGGTCCATAATACCACAAGTGACACACAGTAATGGGTAAATAGACAAAATGCGGAACTAACATTATACCTCTTGGCTTGCAGTACAATTTCATCTCTTAATCACATTGCTACGCTGCCTTTTAATCTGACTGTGTGCAATTAATCTTTGACAACTGAATTCCAAAAAATATAATAACTCTAAGAAATATAAGTAATCCAATATAAGTATTCCTACTGATGTCTTTTTTGGAACTATTCCAGTAGATTTCACATACATAGAGTTATTTTGCACCTTGCTGACTTCTGAATGCCACTGACATTACATGCTTAATGTTGGGGAAACAGCTTTGTGTGCAGTGGGAAGGAATGTGGAAGCTCGTGGCATCTCATCAACTGTCTAATTTCCGCCACTGAGTATCTCTGTGTGATTAGACTAAAAAGACATTGTACTGTTCGATTTAAGAAAGAAGCTTGATTTTATTTCCAAAGAGATTATTAGCCCCTTCTTCCTCTCATTTTGTCCTTAGAATATAGAAGGGATAAAAGCTCTGTTTTAATAAGCTTTCTGTGAAGTCTATGAAATGGAATAAACAAAAACTGAGTTTAAATCTGATTTCATATCGTCACTGTGACAGTTTTAACGAGAACAATTAATATTCAATCCCTCTTTCCACTCTGGTTCAGGGTAAACACTTGCGCTATTTCACATAGTTCTCACCATTACCTACTAACCTGCAACTATGTTTATTTTACATGAGAAAATAAGATATGCATGATTCAATAAGTCACATTACCAATGTTCAAGTTGAAGTTTGGATCCAGACTTTGTTACTGCAGTGTTTCTTTTTTTTTTTTTTTGTTCATGTTACATGAACAGAAAAGTGTGAACATGTTGAGAGTAGAATTAGACAGAAGTAACTTCAATCAGAGATGGAAAAACCTGGATATTGGGGTTTGAGGAAGACAGCATTACCTGGGGAGTTACAGGACCTCTATAGATAAAAGAGGCCTTCGACTCATATTAGTTACAGATGAGTATACATTTCATAACATAAATCAGGCATCAAATTGAACTGCATTAGTAGAGTATAAGAATCTTAAACTTAATGGCATCCTTGTAAGGTAATGAGCCTGTTTTCTCAGGCATTTTCACGATAGTGGATAACACTGACTGGTCTGCTCCAAATAGCATTCCATAGAGAGGCAATCAGTAGTGTACAGTATTCCTTTCCAATACTCATTCTTTAATGAAGATATACACTTAATTTCCATAAAAGAAAATAAAACAAATTCCTGCCTCAGTTTTCTTTTCCAAGGGAATCATCTGTCCTAAGAACAATTAGAGTGACTAGTGAGAAAAGCTGAGTTCCTGGAGCTAGAGAGCATCTTTCTATGAAATAATTCCTTCCCCCTGTCCTCTCTACTCATTTCTGAGGTTTCAGGACATGAGTTACCTGTTATTTCTGTGTTTGCACACTCAGCTTTCTCTCTGACCTCTTCAAGTGACTCAAGGATTAAATTTCCCCCTTATTAAAACATTTAATGCAGGTTATAAGATTTTGAGTGGTTTGGAATTCTGAATAATGATTGGAGATTTCACATTCAGAGAAAAACAGGAGTTGTGAACAAACTACTGGAAGTTTTCACACTTCTCAAATACAAAAATGTGCAGCATTCTGATAGAGAAAAGAGAAGAAAGGATCACTTGCAGAAGTGGAAAGCTCATGATCAAGTTCATTTATCCAGCTCCTCTGTTCTCTACTAGTTCTTTTCCAAGAAGTTATTACATAAGAAATAGGCAAGGTGTTTATACTCAATGACCTGTTTAAAATGCAAATCTACTGGATAAATGGGAGAATTATCATTTTTCTGAAGCTCTGTTCCTAAGTTTTGCATGGGGATCCTTTGAAGATATATTAAGACTTCAGGACATATACAATTAAAACTCTATCACTTTCTTCTTTTAGTTTTTTCCTTCTCCTCTTACTATCTCCTTCTCCTTCCCTCTCCAGTATTTCTTCATCTGCTTAACCACACCCCTGCAATGTCTTTTTATTGCCATGTCTATGTGTTGTAATCAGGGGTTGTGAGGAGAACAATTAGAATCAAGACACAAAATTTATACTATTATTTTATGATGGTCACTCAGAGTTAACACAAGAAAGTGTAGGAAATCTGTCCATAACTCTAAAGACAGAATATTCAGCTAAGGGTCTAAATCCCACACCAATGTCCTGTATGAGTCCATATGAATACCCAGAGCTCATGACAATGCCTCCAACAAGTCCAACTTGAGGTCCAGGGCCCACAAGAAGGACTCACTCCATTCCCTTTTATGGATCCGTGCTGGGAAGGCCCAAAGGTCAGAGATGGAAGCTAGAAAGTCTATGCCAGCAGGGTGAAGGAGCTGTGCCAATAGGTTGAGAGTTCTATGCTGGAGCCCAGAGATCATGCTCATAATAAACCCAACAGCCATCCTCAACGACACAGAGGCCCTGAACTCCTCCAATGATAAGAACAGTAGAGTACATGCCAGAAATCCAGCATGATGAGTTTGTCCTGGAGATTAAATGGCACACGTCTTCCCCTCTGGAGCCAGAGAGAGATGCTCAATGTAAGGACCAGTGCTCCCCCAATGTGAACCACAGCCACTCTCACTGACAAGGTCCTGAGCTCCTCTGATGACAATGGTTGAACTCACACTGAGGAAGCTAGTGAAGACAAGCTTTCCCAGGAGAACCAACAGTTAAAACAGCAACGCGTAAGAGAACCCATAAGGCCTAGCTTCTCCTTCTTCATGCCTCTATTTATGCTGGCAACTTTCCTCAGGTGGACCATCTATGCTCAGCACTATGCTGATTTAATTAAGCTGGCATTAAGTTAACCACCAGTTTTTAATCCATAACACTATAGTATGTCCCCAGTAAACATTTCTTCATTTATTATTTCTTTCCATCAATAGCAAAGATACATCTTGAATATACTATAATTACAGCTATATGCATATGAGGTATGCTAACAGAATAATGCAATAACCACCATGTTGGTGTTAGTGGACATATATTTATAGGGCTACATTTATATGTGGAAATAGAGTTTGCATATTCATGAAGTATGGTTTCCATTCCACAGTGCCACACTAGGCAATATTTTACATCTGCTGGCCTGCTTGATATTCATTGCTAATAAAGTTTCATAGAAATAAAGCTATGTGGTAATAGAATGACAGCCTTTTATTACAGAGATGTTTCTATTATGCTAATTTATGATTTAGGTGATTTACACTAATAAGTGTAATTTCTTAATATAAACAAAAGTACAGTCAAATTTCAAAATGCCTTTACCTCTGTCTGGCAAATTTAAATACCTCACAGCTTTATTAAATATACTCCAGAGAGGTAAAACACGTTTTTAACATAACAACCACCTCTGGCTTTTCCATTGGGCATTTGAAGGCATGAAGCAGCTGCACATCTATAATTGTTTCACCACCTGTTCTATGAAAGGGAGGGTCCTCCCTCCCACAGTGGTGACTGAATGATACTTTTCTCATATTTCTTTTTTTTAATTTTTTTCAAGGTCACGGATTCTTCTCCTTTCATCTTTGAACACCCTTGTCACTGGAGAAGGGCAGAGCACATTCGAGGGAGCTGATTTTCCAAGGTCTGATTAGAAATTTTCCGAAGAAAGGAACTAAATATGAATTTGTTTGAAACAAGTCAGATGACTACAAAAGAGAAGACAGACACCATCTGTGATGAGCTTGATGTGCTTTAGCTTCTAATTTCCAAAGGGCAGTTGTTTTAGTTTCATTTCAACCCAGAAAAAATAAACAAAATGGTTGAATTCAAAGGAAACATAGGTGTTTCATTTAATATATGACACGTAACAATATTGTTGAGATAATGATATGCTTGTCTATAATCTGTCTCTTTCTCATATTTAATATGTTGCTCATGTTAATTCACAAATTTAAACTATGTTGCTTAAAGGATCATCTTAGTCTATTTCCTGCTACTATGACAAAATACCATAGACTGACTAAATTTTTAAGCCATGTGAGTTTATTTTGTGCACTGTTCTATAAGCTTGAAGGTTAAGACAAAGGAGCCACATCTATAAGGACTTTGTGACTATGTCACAATATGGTAGAAGTCATCACATGGGAAGAACACGTGAAGCAGAGAGTGACACATTGACTCACATGAGAAGCCCACTACCATGATAAGAGTTTTTGGAGCCCTCAAAGCCTAATCGTCTCTTAAATAGCTTTTTAAAACTTACTGTCACAATTGCAATTAGGTTTTAATAGGAATTTTAGAGATTACATTCAAATCATAGCAATCACATCTTATAACCTATCTCAATTTTTCAAAAATCATAAAGGTAATATATTTTACAGCATTCTCCTCAAATGGTAACATCTTTGTCAGATCACTAAAGAACTCAAATCTATCTGTTATAAGATTAATGGAGTTGACCCCTATGTTTTCAGCAACAATGCTCACTGTGGTCATCTGAAACCGAATTTTGTGCAATCACTTACTAAGATGAGGTGTGATGTTGTTGAATGCAAGTAGTAAAGAGATGACAAATGAGACTAGGAAATGAAATCAAAGCTTGTTAATTCTGGTAGTTCCTGTATTTTATGCATACATTTTACATATCTAACATCTTTAGAAGTTTCATTTTTAGTTCTTAGTTTTGTGTCACAAACTATGTCATGATTTGCTTATTCAGTATACAGTTATACGTAGAACAGTTAACCATAATACACATTAACTATAACATTCCTCTAAATATTTGTTTAGAAAGAAAGAGATTGGGTAGGAAGAATGGAGATTATTTAAAAAATTTTGCTTTTTATCTTTTTTGCTATTATTAAATAAACACGAAGTTGTACAGACCAGCCATGGATGTATCTCCACTATCTACCTAAATTGATGGATGGAAAATTGTGCCACTGGTAGAGATCAGAAGTGGAAGGAAGATAAGGGCTTTAAGGAGCAGAGAAAAAGACAAATTCAATCATGGATGTGCTAAATTTGAGGTTCTTTTAAGGCAAATGACTCTTCTCTGATACAGAGCTGATTTGCTTTGTCTTATGATGAGCACTGTGCTAGGATGCTGCTTCTCAGGTGGAATTCAGTTTACTTCTGGGGACAGTCCACAAAGTATACAAGAATTTACTCTTTTCAAACTCAGTGAGTGAAGGAGCTAGGATTAGCATATGTGAAGAGCCTAGTATGTCATCAAACATTCGGCTATGCGCAGGACTCCCAAACACAACAAGGAATTATCCAGACAAAGATATCAATAATGTTGAAGTAAGAAATATCTGACAAAAATATTCTTTATTAAACTAAGCAAAATTATCTAGTTGCTTCTCTACTACACCTCCAACTTGAACCGCAAGACTTAAACAAATTTAAGTCCGCAAGACTAACATAATTTCTAAGAGATTATGGAGACATCTGTCAGATCACCATAGACTTCCTCAAAGTGCCTACTTCAAAAAATTCAAGGTGATTGAAATAATTTACTGATTGTTTTGTTAATAGATCCCTGAAAATAAGGTCCTTGTCTCCTAGGGGTTCTAGAAGAGTATTGGTCTAACTTCACGAAGTAGCAGTAGCAAACCCAGCATGTTTCATATGGACTATCCATACCCTTCATGCCTTTTGTTATTTTTCATTTCCTTCCATCAATTAAACTGCTACCCAGCCCCATTTTTATTTGTCCTCTTCTTTTTCCTTCAAATGTACAGTCATCCATGTATGTACAAAGTGAAATGCAATTAAATCCATTTTGGACTCTTTCTTTTATAAATAATATAATAGTATAAAACTG
Source organism: Dolichotis patagonum (assembly GCA_004027295.1). Classification (NCBI taxonomy): domain Eukaryota; kingdom Metazoa; phylum Chordata; class Mammalia; order Rodentia; family Caviidae; genus Dolichotis; species Dolichotis patagonum. Next base: position 27,499 of record PVJX010002010.1, read on the forward strand.
ATGAAAATCTGTCTTTACTATCTGGCATAGTTTATATTTACCATGTGTACTGTAGGAAAAGGTTACATAAGTGTATTTACTTAGGTGTAAAGAACTTTAAAAAAGAAGTCAAGAATAAATCCCATGGAGAATAAACATTATAAAGAATCAGAAAAGTTCAAAGATTTTACAAGGATGGTAGAAAAACAAAATAAAGCAATGCATTTGGGGCATCCCAGTGATACAGAAATTGTTGTCCTTTTACATATAGAATAACAAAGACTTAAGCAATAATGTTTTGAAGTTTACATAGCTACTTACTTAGGTACAGAGAATTTTAAACTCAGTTCTCTGACCCCATGGCCAGTTCACTGTCCCGTCTGCCACCCTAATAAGTAAAATCTATCACAATAGAATGATAAATGATCTTTTCAGCTGTAATTGAGAGATTCCTGCTGTCCTTAAATGTTCAATTTTGAAAATTTTGCAAAGCTGATCAACAGCCCATATTTAGGGAGTCAGCAGAGGGTCCCTATAAATATTATAATTGGAACAATGCTTCTAGCCGCCTACCTATGTGCTACTTAACACTGGAAAGCAATCTCCTGGAATAGGTGAGATCATACCCAGTCAACAGTACAGCATATTATGTCCCTGAAATAGAAAAAAAGTTGAGACTTCTTTCAAAAAATATAACTCAGAGTATTACCTTTGCCTTAGATGTTGCCTTGTATAGCTTTTACAAATTCCTCAAAATGCTTTTATGAGTCATGTTTATGAATGTTGAAGGTATGGTGCTTATTGTGTAGAATGTAAGTATATAGTTGCTATGATTTGAATTTTTGTCCTTCTCAAAATTAATTGAAATTAATTACCAGTGTAAGGGAGAGGTAGGACCTAGAAGGGACAGTTAGATCCCCAGGGCTATACATTTATGGGCGATGCTGCTGTTGTGAAACAGTGAGTTCAACACCACCAACACAGCCATCTTCTTCTACTTTCATCCATGGAATGAAACAATAAAAAGGCTCTAGGGAGACACCAGTCCTTCAATCTTGGACCCTACAACCTCCAGCAAGGTGTGCCAATAAATCTCTTCATTATAAGTTGCCTAGTCTATGGATTTGTATTAGTCAGCTTTTCCATCCCTGGGCTTCAGTACCTGATACCTTTCAAATTCAAGTAGGAGAACTTGAGTTTGAGCCACATTTTTCGGGGGTTCAGTTCACCACCAGCTGGCTCCAAGTCCGGAAAATCTCTGTAAAGTGCCATTACAGAAACCTGGTTAATTTCATGGCAGCAGAAGAAGGGAAGAGTGCAAAAGAAATTGTGAGGGAGCAGATATGGATTCCAAAATCATCTCTCTTTACACAAAAAATTGTGTTTTACTAATTCCCCTGGGGTACCCCAAACCAATCAAGCTAACCTTAACCATCACAAACTCTGTTACTGCTACACAATACTGATTAAGATAGCAGCTCTAGTGACATATGTGATCATACAATACAGTGAGACAATCAAACACCAGAATGCAAGCCCTGAACTTAGCCTATAGTTCAACATGTGTGTTGTCTATTTAACCTTGTTCCAGTTGTACATTTTTCATTTTCAGAATTCAGTAATCAATTTCAACTGACTTAAGCAAATTTCTATAAAATCATTTATAGCTCTGTGTGTGGAGCTAATCATTATACTTAAACCATATGGCCCCCTGGCTGACCTGTTAGCGATGTCTAATATTTTTCTTTTTTTTTTTTTTCTTTTTCTTTTTCTATCGGTACCAGGGATCGAACTCAGGACCACCTGCTTGCAAGGCAGGTGCTTATGCCACTGAGCTAAATCCCCAGAAATGTCTAATATTTTTCACCCACGCCTTCAACAACTGTTGGTTGAAAACTTACTTTTTGTAATTTTGGTAAAATGTGATTAATACATAGCATAAACTTTGGTCATACTCAGGCAACAACAACAAAAAATATCAAAATTCATGTTAGCAAAAAAAAAAAACAGAACAAATGCTATTGCTACAGGATAAGTGCAGGCACAGTGGTGTGAAATCAGGGAGAAGAAATTAGTTTGACTTAGAGGATCAAGACAAGAATGGCTGGTTAACGAGATGCTATTTAATGAAGAACTTGAAGAGAGCATGCCACCCACAAAGTTTTAACATTATGATGCTTAGGCTACATTTTTCCAGATTGGAAAGAACAGAGGTCTGCATCCTTAGGATATATTAAAGATATACTATGCCCCGTCCAAAAGATTTGTGTTGTACCCTTGTTTTGAGAAAAAGTTGGCTTACTTACTTGTATTGTTCTGGAAATCCAGTTTCTAACACAGTCTATATGTAAAATGATTATGACATATTCCATCTAGTATTTCAATGGCACCAGGTTGTAGATATGAGTAAAAGTGAATGAAAAATAACTCAATTAATTAGCATGTTTGTATAAAAATTGAACTAGTTAATGAAAAATTTGGTAGTGGGGAAAGATTTAAAATGTTCATATACACAAAAGTTAATAATCAAGATAAGGCTGAACAACATAATTGAGGTTAGACTCTTAACATCAGTCATATTAAGACTCCTTCAGCATTACATGATTTATTCATTCAAACTGAGCAACCCAAGTGTTTATGAGAATGGTGATGAGATTATGGTATGAATACCATAACCAGCTGTTTATTACCACTGAAAGCTCTAAAATGTTCCTCATCATTGCTAAGATTCAAATTATTTTATAATATGAATTGGTGCAAGTTAGAATGCTTCTATGAGAATGCAATTTTTTCACTTTAACTTTTAATCTATGGTGTTCAGTTCAACAGTCACACGGACTGATCTACAACCTTCAGAAGATTCACAGTATTGCTGAGAAAATATCTGATAATGGAAATATTTTTTGAAAGGAGACCTGCAGCTTCTTAGAGAAATATGTAGATTTATAATGGGTAGGAATTAAAACAGTTTAAGTATCTTTTAGCACCAGAAACAAATGCTAAACATACACACACACACACACACACACACACACACACAATTAAAGACATGTTAAAATGATTACAGGAGATAACTAAAAGAGTTTCAATTCAAAGCTGGAAGAATATGGCAGTAAAACAATATACTATTGGATCATTAACACAAGTTTATATTTTACCGAATGCATACTGATATATATTATATATAACATATATACAAATAAATTAGTAGTAATAAGCAAATCTCTCATGCAGAAAATTTCAAATAATTTATGCAGCTTCTCTGTGTTCTTAAGGTGAAATTTAACCCTGAATCTATAAATATGAACTAAGTATAGTAATATTCTTCCAAAGAGTTGAACACAGAAACAAGGATAAAAAGTAACTTCACACTGGCAAAGCCTGGTAAATATTACTTTAATCAAGGGATTCACAATTTACACTATATAACCTTGGTATAATCTGATAAAATGAAATGGCACTTATATCCAAGTACAGATCCCCAGTCTAATCATGAAACAAACACCTGAAAAAATCTCAGCGGAGGCACAGTCTACAAAATGCCTGAAGCACTTCTCAAAACTGTCAAGATCATCAAAAACAGGGAAAATATGAGTAATTTTTATAGACAAGAGGAGCCTAATATGACATGATGACTATATACAATATGGTACCCTGGATAGGATTCAAGAAAGAAAAGGGATGTTAGGTAGAAACCAGATAAATTTGAATAATGTAAGTAATTTAATTATATATCAATGTTAGTTCATTATTACAAATATACTAAAGTAAAATATTAATAAAAGAAAAATCATGCATAATATATGAGGTGTCACCACTGTCTTTGTAACTATCAGTGAATTCAGTGATCTTGAATTTAAAATGTATTACAAGAAAAGGAAGCTCATAACAACAAAGAAGATAGAATTGAATTCCTTATTTTCTCTTGACTTAAAGCATCATTACCATATCTAAGTGATTTATTCATTCTGCAAGTTCTCGATCGTGATTTGCATCATCTGCTTATCCTCTACCATTTTTTCCTTAACTTTGGGCTTCTGGTCACTCAATTTCCTTACCTATCATGACAGTTCTCATATTTGATGATGTACCACCTCCTCTTTTTCTAACATCTTGTTCAAACATGGTGAGTTCAGCCTACTCACTCTTCCTTTAGTTATTAAGAGGTTCTTGACATATACAACACTCACTCTACTATATGCAATCATTGACAAGTAGCTGGAATTCCCTATACTTTAAATTGGGGATACAGACAAAAGTATGGCCTGTTTCTTACATTGTAAACATTATTTTCATTGTAAGAACTGGTAAAGAAGACTGCAGTCTTCCAGAAGTCATAATCTCATCCCTCTTTTTTCCAGAAGTTAATCCTTCAAAGAAAATGTCCCTAGTTTATTTCATTACATTAAAATTAAAATGCTACACTTAAAACAACATTAACTTTAAGACATACAAGATCTCTTTTAAAATGCTTAACATATATATTCTTTCTTTCTCTGTGTCACTGTATCCTCTTCCTTCCACATTTGCTATTTTTATGAGAATCTTGTGCTTGATCATTTCCTCCTTTAGTTCTCATGAAGTAATTTTATTGAAAAAAATAGTATAAAATGTGGTTATGTATCGGGTGAATATGAAATCAACTCAAAAATTAATAGTAACGGAAGACAATCATTATCTAGTAAATCATAATAAATGGATGTGGAGAATTCACCAAGAAGCTAGCCCTCCCTGTGAGCCAGTGCCATTCATGAGCCACTGCCAGTGGAGGGACAGCCAGACCCAAGGCTTTCCCATGAGTCCATGCCATTCATCAACTGCAGCGTAAGAGAACCAGAATTAACCAAGAAGCAAGCCTTCCTTGTGAACCGGCACCATGTACAGGCCACCACCAGTGAGGGTTAGTTAGAAATATTATAGGCAGTCATACAGGGCTAGGCCCTCAAAGAAACCAGCACAGAGGACCAGATGTCTGATGACCTTGCAGGAGACACACACCTCTTGCTGTGGGTCAGATCTCAAGAGAGAAGGCAAAACAAATGTAACCACACCCTTAAGTATAATCCTTAGGGATTAAGTCTCAATCACTTTGAGAAGTCAGGAGTCACCACCATTCCAATCCCTAGGGAAGACAATGCTCTCTAAGAATGCCTGCTTTTTATGTGACTCACTTACACATTTGTTCCCAATTTAATCAATTTTACCTTAGCTATTAATCTTATTGGCTAAACATAGTGAGTTCTCAGTTTTCCCCAGTTTTAGACCTACCTTACCTCATGATTTTACTCTATAAAAATCCTGAGAAAATACAGAATCTTTAGCAACCCACTAGGGACACCTTCTGTCTCTCTCCCAGACAGAAACTTTCTTTCTCTCAACAAACATATTCTGCTCTTAACCTCCATTGTTCCTAAAATTGACTCTTTGATTTTAGAGAACAAGGACTCATTCCGAGCATATAGTAGGTCAGGAGTTTCATTCCCCTATATCAGGGGGACAACCAGACCTCAGCCCTTTGTGGCACACAGGCTGGGAAACAAGAAGAGCCAACTCCCCTTCTCCCAACCCATGTGCAACTGGCTGATCTGGAGAAACACAGGCTGAGTCTAGCTCTTCAGGTGGAATGCAATTTGATGCTTGTGGTGTTTGATATTTCACTGATTTTGCAGGTCTAAGGTCAGTGGTCTGATCATCTATTCAGAGGATAATGGCATGCAGTGTGGCATCTATTGGTAATTTTCTTCTGAAGGTGATGGCCATGGTTAATTTGCTATTATATTGTTTTGAAGTCAAGTGTTTTCATTGGTTTGGTGAGTTTGGCTTTATTCTGTTTTGTTTCATTTTGTTATATCTAATAGTATGGACAGCTGTTTCAAAGATAGCAAGATACATTGTGGTAGCCATTTTGGATTCACTATTGTCTTGTTTTTAAGTCCTTTATTGCATTCATTGTTTTGTTTTTATTGGTTCTATTCTGTTCTGTTTTATGTGATTTGTACTATGTCTGAAGGTATCTACAGCTATTTTGAATACAAGAAGAGGCATTATGATAACCATTGTTGATTTTGTATTGCTTTAAAGTCCTTGTCACTTACACTGGTTTGTTTTTATTTGCCTTATTCTATCTTAATTTGCTTTAAAATAAAATAGAAATAAATAAATAAATAAATAAATGCTTACTTGCCTTCATCCAAAACTCAAATAGTATTATATAACAGTTTCAATATACATCATTTCTTCTTTCCTTCTTGTTAGCTTTTATTCTAGTCAGCATTCTAGTCAGTGGAATTATGATGCACATGTACTTTAAATAGTGACTTTGTCATCATTTATAAGCTCAAAAACATATATATATATTGCTTTATGAAACTAACAAATTCTATGAAAGAGCCACTGTTGTCCCACTGTGAATTATTTTTCCATTTATGTGTTGATGAAAAAGAATAGTTACTTGAAAAGTTACTCAAGTTTTCTGGGGCTATCCTAGTGTAAGCATTAAAAGTCCAGTTTCCTATTGAACCAATTCTAAACCATACAACCTGAACCATAGAACCAATTGTAAACCATACAACCTAAACCATAGAACCAACTCTAAAACTCAATTAAGAATGAAATACCTACCTGAAACATGAAGGAAACATGCTTTCTTTCAAAATGAATTATTTAGAGTAATTATTAGTATAAAAAGCACATGGAGTAGTATCTAAAATGACATATTAAACTCAATAAATTTTGTTACGCACTCTGTGCATGCACAAAAAAATCATATGATGTGATAGCTACTTAAAGACAAATTTTCATTTTCCTTAATGAAAGAAGTGTATGCTATCAATTTATCTTTGACACATCACAGACCCTTAACACATTGTTTTTAGTGCTATTAAAATGTGAATAATTTATTCATAATAGATTTAGTTATCAAATTACATACTTATAATGTTCCCATCACAAATACATCACTTATATATATTCTTTTTTATGTATCACTTCATTATTTAATAATCATATATGATTTCCAGAAGATATTTCCAGGAATTGAGACATAAAACTAAATAAAATCTTTTAAAAATATATATGGAGTTATTTCTCTTAGCTTCTTAGAGTTTGTCAAAGGATTACTATGCTCATAGAATTAGAGTGATTCCCTAAAATAGTTAATCAGTGCCTGCACAGGTTGACTCATGCTTAAAGGAGATCCTCTCCACCACTTATTCTTCTACAGCAAAAGATACTTTTTCTTCCTTAGGACTTTTGCACTTGCAATTTCTCTGTCTGAAATGCATATGGCTAGTTTCTGCATTTCAAGTGACAATTTCTTTCTTAATATGTTCTTCTTTAGTTCCTCAGCTTGAAGAACCCTTATAGACCCAATCCATTCTAATCATGCTAGTAATCATTCACATCTTTACTATCATAAAATACCTATCTCTGTAGAAAATTTTCTTATCCATTTCTCCCTTGATCTCTATTTTTTCTAAAAAAAATGGGCTAATATAGGAGTCACACCAATGCCTACTTCATAAAGATGTTTAATAAACTAATACACTATAATTGAATACATAATCTATTTTGTTTCTGTTTTTAATAATGTGCTGACTGAAGAACCAGACATTCAGAGTGAGAAGAATATGCAATAGCACATTCTTTGTCTAGTTACTGTTTTGGTTACTTTTCTTTCATTTCTGGAAAAAATACTCAACATTCAACATTAGGGAAGGAAAGATTTATTTAGTTTAGTTTTTGAGAGATTTCAGTCCATACTCAGTTGACTCCAAGGCAGGGTGGCATGGCTAAGGGGCAGGCATTCATGGTGGCCACAAGTGATAAGAGCAAAAAGGGCAAAAGGGAAACAGAGGAAAATATGTCACTTTCCTTCCCTTATATTTTATGTCAGCTACTCACTCCTAGGTGAGTGTAGCATTCACACCACTAATCCCAATGCTAAATAATGAACCAATCACAAATGCTAGATTCATAGGCCTCCATGATTGCATGAGACTTGGGGGTCCATCCAAACACAAAGCATAATATTCCACTGAGGCTCCCCAAAGACTCACACATAATCTTTATGCAAAAGATATTTAGTCCCTCTCCAAAAGTTGCCAAAGTCCTAACAGTTTCAGTACTGCTGAAAAGTCCAACTCCCAAATCTCTTCTGATATCTAAAGCAAACTCTTAGCTGTAACCCCCTGTACAAATGAAAACAAAGTTAGACAACAAAGTTAGTTTCTTCCAGTATTCAATATTACAAGATGAATGTTAACATTCAAAAGGATACAAACAGGGAGATACAAGGAATGAGACAAAAAGAAGTTCAAAATCCAGCAGGGCGAACATTACGTCCTGCAGCTCCATGTTCAGTGCCTGAAGAAATCTCTTTGTGAGTTCCAAAGGGCTTGCACAGCCCCACTCATTTAGTACCTGTGGTGGTTATAGCTCCCATGGCTTCTCCTTCCTTGCAGTTTTCCATGCTCCTGCTTTTCCAAAGCTTCTGGGTTTTCCATTGCACCTTTGACTTCATCTTCATAGCTTCACACACTGCCATCCCAGGAGCACAGTGACTGGCCTCCCAGGCCTTCCAAAACTGGGGTGGAAGCTTTTTTAACCTGAGAACTATCACACTCTCCACACACCTAATACTAGCACCATGTGAATGGTGCCAAAATGCTGCCAGCAGGATCAGTAACAAGGCTTTTCTTTCTCTTGTCTGTAGCAGTTAATTACCTGGATTGCTGGACACTCTGAACATAATTCTGAGGAACAAATTATTTATGCTGTCACCATTCTGGAATCTTGTGCAGTCACTGCCATTTTGGAACCTGGTGTGGCCACATCACCATTCTCAAACCTGATGCTCTGTGGCTTTCTCTTCCAAACAAAGTATTTCACTTTTGCAGTTCTGAGGCTCCAAAGGGTGGAAACCTACAGCTTCCTGTGATGCCCCTAGGCCATCTTTCCCACTCTTCTGTTCATTCTCAGCAATTGAGATGTCAGCTCTATCTTTATAGTTCACAGCTTTACTGGAGTTTCCCTTCTGGCCAAACTCACAACTCTTTAAATCATCCTGCTGGGTTCTTTGCTCTTGATTCACAACATAAATCTGGCTAAAAGCCCCCAACAATAACCATACCATCACCTCAACATTTGACTGCCTTGAAACTTCTTTTGACAGATTAATTAGTCCACTACCTTTAATTGTAGTCTCAGGTAGAGTCTCTGGACATGAGCAAAATGCAGACAAACTATCTGCCAAGCCATAACACACATTGTCTGGAGTCCAACAGCCAATACAGTCCCTTATTTCAGCAGAAGCTGCCTAAGCCTGGTATTTTCTGATTTTCTGGATATGTGGGTTTTCATACAGAACAGGATGTTTCAGCTGTATGCTTTTAGAAGTCACCTCTGTAGCTTTCCAAACTCCTCCCAACAAACCATTCCCAAAGACTCTTGAACCACATGGCCTGGTACACTCACAACAACAACCCCACTCCTGTGGTACCAAATTCTGTCTTGGTTACTTTTGTTGCTGTAACAAAATGTTTGACCCTCAAAATTAGAAAAGGAAAGGTTTATTTACCTTATAGCTTTGGGAAGTTTCAGTAATGATTTTAGTAGCCTTATTTCCCCAAACTGTTCCATATTTTATGAATGTCAACCAACAGTACAAACAATATGTTAGAGAAAAAATGAGACTTTTCCAAAAAAGAAAGAAGAAGGAAGAAATAATATTATTTGCAATGTCACTGATTGATGAAAGGAAGTCCCTGGAAGGCATTCTTGTGTTATTTATTTGGTTTGTATTGTTCTACTGTTGTATTTGCCCAGAGTGCTGAAAACAAAATAGATAACAACACTCATTACAAGTGTGCCTGACTGTGAGAATGTGATAAATTCATTTATATCTGGAAAGTCTTTCTGATTTCCGAAGTTTCCTAAGCAAAATTTAAGAAGCCTTCCAAATTTGGAATCATCTGAACTTTCTCACTTGCAGCAAACATTTGGAAACATTTGTGTGGGAATTTGAGATTACTTCTGAAGAGTTAGTTACTATGCTGATAAAGGCTGGGACAAGCAAAGAAACAAGTAAACCAAAATACATGCATACAAGAGGTAATGGGGCAGTGATTTCAAGTATAACAATAACAAAGAAAGGCAGGTAAATAGGTAGACTGAAAAGGGAGGAAGAAAACAAAGGAAGGAATGAAGGAGAGAGAGAAAAAAGGTCAAAATGAAAAAAAAGAGAAAAGTCTAAGCGACCAGCATGATTAAAGTGATTAAAAAAAAACCAGAGAATTCTCCCTTCATCACAATATAGGCAATTTTATTCCACTTCCTGAACAGTAGTTATAGATTTGTATTTAAATTCTTTTTCTCCAAAATATAGGATTTCTTTATACTCTAGCACATGTTCCTCCTAAAATATTAGTTCTCCTTTCTGTAACTAACAGCATTTTGCCTGAAAGTGAAGTGAGGCAAATTATTTTATTACAATAAATCCAATATAAAAAGGGAATTTCTTTACTGAACCTTAAGTTGTTCTCATTTATGTTGTACAAGAGTAAAGATCATATTTTTCCCTCTGACTAATCTTTTATAATGCCCAGAGTCCTCTTTCTACTGTGTGTCTCACTCTGACTTCAAACTCTTGATTCACCCAAATCAACCTGTGCCTTCTCTTATCTCTAGATTTTGACATTTATTTCATATTTTAGCACAGACAACATGCCCTTAATTTGTGTTTCACTGCAACCCCTAAAACTTCACATATATTGATTCATTACAGTGTGACATTTGTGTCTCAGTTAGATGCTCTTCATGTGAGAAACACATAACCTTTGCCTTCAAAATCTTTCTATACAACCTAGTTCTTTTCATTTCTCCACAATTTTATCCTTTGATTGCATGGGACTCAGTTTCATTATTTGCAAAAAGTCAGTTGAAAATAATCAGGCTGTACTTAGATGCATTCCTTAAAACCCATGAAATAATTTATGAGAAGAGTAAATTGTTGTAAGACAGAAGAGAAAAAAGAGAAGATAAAATTTTGTATCATCAAACACTATATTCATTCAGTTCTTCATGAGGCGTTTGACTGCTGTATAAGCACTGAGAAATTCCACAGTAAAGAAAGAGACTTACCTTTGCTTATATGTCACACTTATTTGGTCACATATTGTCCTTTTGCTTCTGTGTAGTATCTATTAATAGCATATGTGGTATCTATTAATAGCATGGCTAACACACAGGAATAATAATGCCTGGGTATAGTTAATGGGTTCTCTCAACCCTAACCAAATTGCAGAGTCCCAGCACTTCAACGAGTTGAACTTTATTTACTATTTCTTTCATGTATTTTGGAATTTGCTAAGCTATTCCAACAAGGCTCACATACCAATAAAGACTGCCACTTGTAATGTTTCAGAGGACAGTGATCCTGATCACCAGGGGAAATTAACACTCTCCATGTCATAAAAGGTGACATTCACTTAAATAAACAAATATTATAACTACTTAACATTTTTATTATCTTACACATGACATCCATAGATTAATCTCTGTAATATAAACCTTGTAATTTTTCATTTTACTTCAATTAGGTTGCATTAACTTGCCAGCAAAGAGTATTTCCTTAAGTTTATATTTACATAGCATCAATTTTGTTGTTCAATTACTTTTGAGGATTGTCAAGAAAATAACACAGTAGAATGTTAAAGCTGTGAATTATATTTGAATATATGAATGACATAGAAATCAATTAATATATCTAAACCTCAAGGAGCCCCTTTCAGTAGTAAGTTGGGAATATTATGTCTAAATATGACATTCCTTAGTGCAGTGCTTGCCATGTATTAGACATTTTATTAGTGTTTATTGAAGGAATGGGTAATTTCTTGGTGGAACTGTCCAAGACCTCTATTCAGAATCTTGTTTTCAATAATATTTCAACTTTCTCTTTGTTTTTAAATTTTGATTTTATTTATGTACCTTAAAACCAGTCTGCATTCAATGTATTTAATTTAATATACCATAGTGTTAACTAGAAGTGCTACATTGCACAATGCACTTCTAGAATGTATTCGTCTATCCTAATCAAAATTTTATTCTCATTAAGTACAAACCTCCTATTTCTCCCATTGACCAGATTCTGGCAATTACTATTCCTTTCTCTTCAGTTTTAGATATCTCACATAATTTTAATAATATAGTATTTCCCTATAACTGGCCTCTTAGAATCACATCCTCTGCTTTCATTCATGTTTTCATAATTAATAAATCCAATAGTTTTTCCTAGTTAAATTCTCTTTCTTAGGATTTAGCAAATTGGGAAATTATACCAACACAGGAAAAAATAAATATTACTCTGCGGATAACACTGAGCAACTGTAGACATATTTCTAAAGAAAGATTTTCTAGCATATATATAGATTTTCTATATATATGGAGAAGGAAGAGAGAGGCAAACTAGGCAGAAAATATGGAATATATAATATTCTGCTTGTAGCAAGGACAATAGATGGAGTAAAAGAAATGCATACTATTGAGGGTTGCAATTTAAGTAGTTCAGGTTCTTAGAGAGTGCATCTTATTTGGAATGGGACTCAATAACTTAGCTTTATCAATGATATATTTTTAGTATTTCACTTGTTTAGTATAGATTTTTTTCCCCAACTGAAAACAAGAGAGGTGATAGATTTGGTGATGATGATAGGTTTTTAGCAGAATTTATTGACATCTTACTCTGTGCTGATGACAGCTGAAGATAATTTATATATTACTAATTCAATTTATACAACAAGGCAATGTGCTTAGTATTATTCTTATCTTCAGCATATAGAGGAATCCAACCACATATTAGTTGACTAAAACAAATTACAAATACCAGGCAGACATGGAAATCTATAAGGAATATAAGATAGCTACTTTTAACTTTAACATTTGGTTATTCATTGAGTTTTGTTTCTTTTGGCCTCTAAACTTTGCTGGGAAGCCAAGTGTGGTGGCACACATCTGTAATTCCAGTGCTAGGGAGATTGAGGCAGGAGGATCACTGTGAGCTCAAGGACAGCCTGGGCTACTTAGTGAGATGCTGTCTCAAAATAACAGTAATAATAATAATAATAATTTTAACATTTCTGGGATTAGCCTAGTGTTTAAGCATAACTCTTAGATTTTTAAATCTAATTCCATTTTATTGTCATTTTAATATTTGTTTCAAGATTAGCAGTATTACACCATTTACTTTTAAAAATAAAGTACTTTGTCTTGTGAAGCAGCAATAGTATATAACAAATAAAGTGAAAAATATTGTGCAAGTGGGGTTAACTGTGAAAAAGGAATATAGAAACTTTATAGGATTTTATTAACTTACTGAATATACTTGTATTTCAATTACAAATCTGTTTTATGTGTCAGGATAAATTTATTTGGCACTTATATTTAGAAGGTATTCATACAAAAAAATTGGACATTTTCATTTAGGGTGTCTAATTTTCTAACTTTGTTAGGAGAGCTACTAGGTTCTTGACAGTTTCTGGATCATATAAATAAAAGCTTATGGTGTTGCATTTTTGACTCTTGATTTTGCATCTCTGTGAACTCTGGGGGAACCACTACCATATAAGAGTGGTTTATGTCAAAACATTGAGTAAGAAACATCAGTCATTTTTTCTACCTTAAATACTTATTATTTAACACATCTATTTGTTTATTTTAATATGCTAAATGGCCAATAGATTTCATTTTTACTAATAAAAAGGTTGGGTTCTTAATGAAATCTAATGCAAGCTATACACTTTTTAAAAAACATTAATGTAATGTTTATATTGGAACTTTTGTTTTTAAACACTTTTTAAAATATTGTTTACATTTCAGTCACAAAGAAATAGTTTAGCAAACAATGCATTATCAAATTATAAATCTAATTAAAGATGTTGAAAAAAATCAATCAATTTAAATGAACACCCCAAAAACAGTTCACAAAGAAAATAAATATTTTCTTCTAGCAAATATCATGAAATATCATCAAGGTATAGAATGGTCACCATTATCATCTTTTCCCTGGGTCCATTCAGTTTGATTTTATTATTTACCCCACTGGTCCATAACTTCAACAAGTTACTCCAACTTAAGAAGTAAAAATGCTAGCTTCCTACTCCATAAATCAAATTCATCTCATAATATCTAAAAGTCACATTATTGTTTAAGTACTTTCTCTTTGAATGGAGAGACCTGATTATGCGCCACCTTTGATTTATAAATCTGAATTTTGACTCTTTTGTCTACAGCACAACCTATTAAAGAATAAAAGCATTTGATAGATAAGGGAAATCTCAGCTTCATGCACAGCTGTCAGCGTCCCTTAGAGCATAACTTTACAAAACCATCTTTGCTCTAAGATATGTCCTTAGGAATGGCTCCCTGCCAGGAGAGCGACTGTTGTGAAAGTAATCAGATACTTTTAATTAAAAAAAAGCCAAACACCTTAAATGTTTTCCCTCATGATCTCAATTCCTAGGAGGCTTTCATTTTTCTCTATTTCTGTATTGCTTTGACATAATTAGAGCAAAGTATCACAGATGTTGGGGAGAAATTAAAAAAAAAGGCTGAGGTTTACCAGATGTCTAAATCACCCATTGTGAATTATTAGTAAATTTTAAAATTATTCTGAGAGCAAAAAATGTACCTCAAGAGTCTAGAAAACTAATACAAATTGCAATATTTCAGTGTATTTTAACTCAAATATAACTAGATTTTGATTTATAAATAGTATCATGAATAAACATGTACATCTAAAGAAATTATTCTTAGATTATTTCATACAATCTTAAAAGAATATATTATTTCATAAAATCTTAAAATCATATATGCCATAAACATTATACTTTGACCTAGCATTCAAAGAATGTGGCTTACTGGGAATAATAAATGTCAAAATGATTTTAAACTACAAGACTGAAAATTTTCATAAAATTGGCATTCATATCTTGATGCCTTATTGGCTATTTAGCTTTGCAGGAGAAATTAATGTTTTTTATGGAGGAAAGCAAAAAATGTATTAGTTTCAGATAGCCAGATTTGGAAAGAGATTAAACAGTGTTTTGCATAAAATAATGTAGATTAAAAGCTCAATTAATTTAATCAGTTGAGTGTCAAATAATTTGCCAATGAAATTTTATGTAGGCAAAACTTTCCCTCAATATTCCAATTTTCAATAGTCCCTGTTTTCAATATAATCCCAACTCATCTTGCTCTTGTAAATGCTTCTGATTTAGTGAAATATTTGCAGAATTCATGAAGCAGAGATTACTCTTTTCTCTGCTTTCCAGTGACACTTTTGAGTTTTCTTTAGATGTACTGTTTAAGCTTGTACTTATATATGATTGATTAAGTATCACACTTATATTGACATTCTTATTTTCCAACAGTTGTGAACACATACTATTAGAAAGAAGAGAAGAAAAAATACAGCAGACAAAAGGAGACACTGTTTGGGAAAAAATAAATTAGAATAGTAACTCAGAAAAGCAGAGAAATCCAACTCCAAATTGCTTAGTGCAAGAAACAGATACTAAGAAATTTTTATACACATGTGTATTTTTCTAGAAACTGAGTTTCAACTCTTTGCACTTCCTGTCTCTAGAACAATGCTTACACCTATTACATGCTTTTACAATGTGTGACTTACCAGGTTTACACAATGCCTTTTAAAGTAGTGAATACTATTTTATTCCTACACAATGAATTTATATTTTTTAGCAATTATCTATAAGTCAATTTTTAAAACATTTCATTTCTTTCTCATAATACCTTTCTGAGGTAGGTGTTAGTCTTTCACTTATTAGACAAGAGAACAGCTTCTTAGAGGGGTTAAATAGCTTTAATAATTTTCTCTTTTGACACTGGCTGGGAAGAAGTACACTTTGAAGTCACATTAGTCAAATCCAAAGTCAGTGGTTTTATATTCTTCATGATAAACTGATTACTTCATTTTTCCTTTCATAGAATATTATTTAAACAAAGTTTTGAAAGTTTAGGAAAGGTAGATAAGATAGGTTTCAAAAATATTTTCAGAAAACAACTCCAATATCAATAGTATGCATAAATTTAGCACAAGAACCAGTTTCATGCTTAAACTAATGGATCCACAACTAACCTTCTTTCCTTGATTCTGCCTCTAATAATATTATTTGATATCATCTAAACTACAAACCTGGTTCATTTATTGGATTTCTTAACCTAATAGAATTCAAACAAGTAATTAAAAGGAAAACAAAATGTATTGTATATGAGAGAAGAGTCAGGTATCAGTTTTCAGTTGCTGAGATGAAATACTAATATACACAACTTAAAGGAGAAAAGGTTTATTTGGCTCACAGATCCAGACGTTTCAGGCATAGACTGGCTTGTTTAATTGCTTTAGGCCTGTAGCACAAGGCAGAAACATTCCAATGGAGAGTCATGGCAGAGAAAAGCTGTTCACCTTATGCTAGCCAGGAAGTAGAAAGAAAACTAGAGAAGGGTCCAGTCTTAACACTTTACCTTCAAAGTCACAACGCCAGTGACCTATTTCATCCAGTTTAAGCACCATTCCTAATAAGCCCATTCAGTTATTCTCTTAGTTACTTTCTCATTGATGGGGCAATATATCCAACATTCACAGTTTAAAGGAAAAGAAGTTTATTATACCTCACAGTTTGTAGAGGTTTCAATCTAAAGTCAACTAGATCCAAAACAGGCAGGCGTGGCAGAGGGGCAAGACAGCAAAAAAAAAAGGCCAAGGTAGGGTAGTCAGGAAGTATCAAGACTTCATTCTTCTTTCCCTTTATATCATATCTAGGCTTTATGTCGTATCCATTAAACAATACAAAGCAGACTAAAATCACTCTGAACAAAGAATGATAGTATTGCTAGATTTTACAATATGACGCTACAGAATCAGCACTGGGTACCCTAGTGTCTCTTTTTCTTCAGAGTAGCTGATCGTTTCATCCTGCATTATATAATCGATTCTCATAAACTGTTTAGGAGAAGTTCTACTCAAGTATGAGTCTCTACATGTATACCTATCCTTTCTGTATTAGAGGGAAAGCAAAACAAAACAAATTCCTAGAAAAACACAAAACAAAACAAAAAACAAATAAAAAAACAATAGCAAAGAGCCCAAAACACTGGCAATGTAGGCCTTCAAAATAAGGTGGTATAAGCATAACTAGGGTTGTTATTTTACATAATGATCTTCCAGAGTTCCTCAGATCACCATACAATAATATGCAAAATTGTTTCAATCCCATGAATGTTAACTATTTTGTTCCAAGCATTTATAGAATTTGTAGCACAATCATCATAAACTATCCTAAGTGTGTGTATATTATTTTAGATATTTTTTATTTTCCCTTGCTTTTTCCTTTTCCTCATTTTCCCTGAGAAATCATTTTTTGCCTTTAAGCAGATGCTTATCCTTTCATTGTATTTATTGAGTTTTTTATATCTTACGTACTCTTACCATTTCTTACACTAGGGAGACTATATGGTATTTACACATGTGAGTTTGATTTATTTCACTTATGAGTATGGTCTCGATTTACATCCATTTATTTATAAATATCTCAATATGATCATCCTTTACAGCTGAGTAGTACTCCATTGTATAAAAATACCACAACTTGTTTTATCCATTCCTCAGCTGATGGGCCCTTAGGTTGTTTCCAAGATCTGGCTATTACAAATTGTGCTGCTATAAACATGGGCGCACATATATCACTGTGGTATGATGTTTTCAGTTCTGGAATTATGCCCAGAAGTGGAATAGCTGGGTCAGATGGGACCTCCAATCCAGCTTTTTGAGGAATCTCCAGACTGACTCCATGGTAGTTACATCAGTCTACACTCCCACCAATAGTGCAGAAGAGTTCCTTTTTCCCTATAGCCTCTCCAGCATTTGTTGTTGGTAGTTTTCTTTATCCTAGCCATTCTTTCTGGAGTGAGATGGAATCTCAGTGTGGTTTTAATTTACATTTCTCTAGTGTCCAAAGATGCTGAACTTTTTTTAAAATGTATTTATTTGCTATTTTTATTTCTTCATCTGAGAACTGTGTATTCATCTTAGATGCCCATTTTTGGAAAGGGTATTTAAATTTGGGGCATCTAATTTTTTATATTTCTTTGTATGTTCTAGACAGACATCCATTGTCTGAGGGACCATTCACTAAGATTTTTTCCCAGTTTGCAGGTTTTATTTTCACTATGCTGGAGATTTCTTTCAACATGCAAATATCTTTAATAGATATGATCCCAGTTATTGATTCTGTGAAGTATTTCACATGCAGTTTGATTCTTGTTCATGAAGAATGTTCATGAAGAATATTCACCCCTTCAAGATTTCTACTTATTTTGTCTTCCAGCAGATTTAGTGTTTCTGTTTTAATACTTAGATCTTTGATCCATTTAGACTATAGTTTAGTACATGGTGATAGGCAGAGGTCTAGTTTTAGTTTTCAGCATATGGAGAGCCAATTTTTCCCACACCATTTATTGAAAAGACTATCTTTCTTCCAGTGGATGTGATTGGCCCCTTTATCAAAGATAAGGTAACTGAGTGTGTTTGTAGTTGTAGTTGTGTCTTCTAATCTGTTCCATTGATCTTCAAGTCTGTTTTTTTTTTCCAGTACCATGTTGATTTTATTACAGTAGCTTTGTAGTATAACTTCAAGTCAGGGATTGTGATGCCTCTTGCCTTGCTTTTGTTGCTTAGAATTGCCTTTGCTATTCTAGGTCTCTTCTGGTTCTAGATGAATTATAGGTCTGTGACATATGCTAGTGGCATTTTGATTGGGATTGCATTAAATCTGTATAGCAATTTTGGGAGATGGCCATTTTCACAATGTTTGTTTTTTCTCTCCATGAACAAGTGATGTCTTTCCATTTTCTGAGGTCCTCTTCGATTTCTTTTTTCGAGGTATTATAATTTTCACTAAATAGTTATTTTACTTCTTTTGTTAGATTAATTCATAAGTATTGCATTTTTTTGGATACTAGTGTGAAGGGTGTGGCTTCTCTTATTTCTCTCTCAGTGGTTTTGTTATTAGTGTATAGGAATGCTATTGATTTTTGAGTGTTGACTTTGTATCCAGCTACATTATTGAATTTATTTATTATACCTAGGAGTCTTTCAATGGAGTTTTGGGTGTCTTCTATGTAGAGTATCATGTCATCTGAAAATAATGATAATTTAACTTCGTTTTCTACCCGTACTCCTTTTACTTCTCTCTCTTGTCTAATTGCTCTGGCTAGTATTTCCAGCACTATATTGTACAGGAGTGATGTTAATGGACATCCTTGTCTTGTTTCTGATTTTAGGAAAAAGGCTTTCAGTTTTTGGCCATTTTATATCATGCTGGCTGTTGATTTGTCATAAATGGCCTCTATTATATTGAGACAGAGACCATCTATTCCAATTCTCTATAGGGTTTTTATCATGAATAAGTGTTGGACCTTATCAAAAGTTTTTTCTGCATCTATAGAAATGATCATGTGATTCTTATTTTTCGATCTATTGATAGGGTGTATTACATTTATTGATTTGTGTATGATGAACCATCCCTGCATTCCTAGGATGAATTCCACTTGGTCATGGCATATAATCTGCTTTCATTGCAGATTTCATTTCATGCTGTATAACTGCTTTCATTGCAACCTACAGTTTCCAGTAAGATGTATTTATATTTTTGTTTGCTTGTAGATATTTTTAAATTTCTTCTTTAATTTCCTCTGTGACCCACTGATTTGCCAAGAGTGTATTATTTAATTTTCATGTTTTTGTGGGGGTTTTGCAGTTTCTTTGGTCATTAATTTCTAGTTTTATGGCACTATGATCTGATGACATGCATGGGATAATTTTAAGTATTTTGCATTTACTTAGGCATGTTCTGTGGGCTAATTTATGGTCTATTTTAGAGAATGTTCCATATGCTGCTGAGAATAATGTATATTCTGATGTTGGGTGGAACACTCTGTATTCATCTACTAAGTTCATTTGTCCACAGGTGTGATTCAGTCTGGTCATTTCTTTGCTTATTTTTTGTCTAGTTGATCTGTCCCTTTGTGTCAATGGCATGTTAAGGTCTCCTGTTATAATTTGATTTTCTGTTTCTGTTAATATTTGTTTTGTGTAGCTTGGTTCTCCTAAATTTGGTGCATATATATTTAAGATTGTTATCTCTTCCTCTTGAAGTTTTCCCCTAACTCGTATGTAGTGACCTTCTTTATCTCTTTGGATACTTCTTGGTTTGAAGTTCACATTGTCTGCAAACAGAATAGTTACCTCTGTTTTGTTTTTTGTTTTGGGATCCTGTTGCATGGAGTATGGTTTACCATTCTTTGACTTTCAGTCTATGAGTTCCATTTCAGGTTAGATGGATTTCCTGTATACAGCATATGGTTGGATGTTGTTTCTTAATCCATTCTGCCAGTCTGCTTTTTTTTAATTGTTGAATTGAGGCCATTTACATTAATGGTTATAACTGATACATATATATATATATATATATATATATATATAGGTTTATTTTTGACATGTTATCTTTCTGATGTTGATTCTTTACCTTTCCACTCTGTTTGCCTTGCTTAGTGGTTTTTTCCTATGTCTATGTAAAGTGTCTTTCAGTATTCTTTGCAAGGTTGGTTTGGTGGTCATGAAGTTCTTCAGCAGTTGTTTGTCATGGAAGTATCTTATTTCTCCATCCATTTTGAAGGACAGTTTTACAGGGTACATCAGTCTGGGTTGGAATTGTTTTCCTTTAGGATCTGAAATACTTCACTCCATGCTCTTCTTGACTTCCTCATTTGTGTTGAGAAGTCTGCTGTGATTCTGATAGGCTTTCCTTTACAGGTAATCTGTCTCTTCTCTCCAACAGATTTTAGTATTCTGTTCTTAAGTTGGATTTCTGAGATAGTGATTATTATATGTCTGGGTGTAGTTTTATTTTGGTTATCCATATTTGGATATCTATATGCTTCACTTATCTGTATGTCAGTTTCCATTCTCATGTTTGGGAAGTTTTCATCTACTGCTTCTGTAAATAGCCTCTTGATATCATTTGTTCTGTCCCCTTCCTTTTCATTTATCTCTATCAATCTTCTGTTGTTTTTCTTTGCATCATCTTGCAACTGTTGAATGGTTATTTTCTGATTACTTGTTATTTTTAAAAGATCTTTCCTTTCCTGTTCACTAGCTTCAATCTCGTCTTCAAGGTCTGAAATTCTATGTTCACATTCATTGAGGCAGTTTTGCCAACTTTCAATGGAATTTTTTATTTCTTGTATATCTCTTTGAGTCTGCTTCATGCATTCTGTTTGTTTCTTATATTGTTCATTCAGAGTTTCCATCTTTTTGCATTCTTCCTGTAATTTTTTAACTATGTCTTCTTTAGATGTGTTCAGCATTTCTTTCATTACATTTATCATTTCTTCTTTTACCTGGGAGATTATTTCTGATCTAAGTTATTTTATAGCTCCTTGGAGTTGTTTCTTTACTTCAGTTGTTATCATTTCAGGAATTTCAGGTGTATGGCTTACATTTTCTTCTGTGTCTATGACTCCTAGGCTTGCTTGTGTTGGGCTGGAAGTTTGGGATTGCATTTTGCCCTTTTGTTTTGTCATTGTCCTATATTTCTGGGTTTCAAGCGATGTTCCAAAGCTTTCCCCATGCACTGGGAATCACCTGGCACACTTTTGGCTCCCAGGGAAGACTGCTGGCTGATTGAAGGTCACTAGGTTTGGCCCAGTTAGGCCCAAAGGGACTTCCCATTTGTCCTCCTTTGATTTGGGACACTTGGTGTGGTCTTACCACCTGGGAGCAATGTTCCAAGGCTTCCCTGTGAGCTGGGATTCAACCCTTGCATGTTCAGCTCCCTGGGCTGAATTCAGGCCTCTAATGATGTTTTTTGAGGGGCAGATGCCATCTTACATCCTTCAGTCTTTGACACTTCTATCCATAAATAGTCAAACTCACAAAATGACAATATGAAGACAAGTTTTCACTAATTGAACCAGTAAAGTTGCAAAATACCACTTTTAGATTAAGTATTGTTTACATGAATATGGAAAGAAGAGTATTCAAAGGTGGTAGCCCCCATGATCCTTTTCCTACTTAGTAAAAGAACATTGAAACAAAATGGCCAGGGAGACCCAAATTGAAGTATGCTTAATTGTGAAGCAGCTAGTTGTGGCTGGTATCTGTAACCTTATTGAGGAAAGTGAAGTTTACTCATACATTTATGTATTGATGATAGGCCCTATTCTCAGTCATTATCTTTCTTATTGACTCAGTTGTCTCTTAGGAAGACATAAATATCTGTAATTTACTTCATAAATATTTCAATGTATCTTGGTTGAAATACCATGCTATTTAGAGGAATTCAATCTCAATCCTTTGGCCAAAAATGTTATAGTACTTCTAGATGCCAGAACTATAAGATTATTAGGTAAAGGAAGATGGTGACCAAGATATCTAGCTTTCTATTGATCCATCATGTTATTCATACCTCTGTATTTTTGTTATATGGAAATACCTCTGTATTTATATAGCAACAAATTTTCTTCCATAATAATTTCCAAAACTTTGAGACTTACAAAATATAAAATAATGATGCAAATTGGATAATATCCAGGAAAAGTTTCAAAGTTGATGGAATATTCACAATAGTATCATGCTAAAGTGTTAATGAGTATAACTAGGAGAGTAGGAAAAAGCAGTCACAAAATGAAAATAAGAGCTTGGATTGTTGCTCTGTGGTAGAGCATTTGCCTAGAGTAAGATAAAGAAAGAGAAAAAAAAGAGAGAAAGAAAGAAAGAAAAAAAGAAAGAAAGGAAGGAAGGAAGGAAGGAAGGAAGAAAGAAAGAAAGAAAGAAAGAAAGAAAGAAAGAAAGAAAGAAAAGACTTTCTTTGCACAACTCAGAAGGACAATTTTGGAAAAGCTGGATAGTTTCTATATTCAGAAGCAGCTGAGTAGCTGAAGAAAAGTCAATGACTGTAAACTAGAGGTAGACATATTTCAGTTTGAACCAAGAAAGAAGTTAATAACTGTAAGTTGTTGTTAAACAGAATCAACTGCCTTTGGAGGTATTAAATGTCTTCTCACTAAAAGTG
Organism: Dolichotis patagonum; assembly: GCA_004027295.1. Lineage (NCBI taxonomy): Eukaryota > Metazoa > Chordata > Mammalia > Rodentia > Caviidae > Dolichotis > Dolichotis patagonum. Next base: position 50,625 of record PVJX010002010.1, read on the forward strand.
CTTAAAGAAAAATCCTTTACTAATGTTTTAGATGTAATTTCACATAGAGTAAAATACACCAAAATCAAATCTAAATAGATTCACATATTCTCAGTTTGTGTCATAGCTTATTTGATTCTTACTCTGTATAGCAAGTCTTGTAATCTAATTCCATGTGGTAAAACCTAGTAATTCTTCAAAATCTATCTAAAAGGGATTTGATTGATAAAGCACTTCACCAGAAATGACCTTTTCTCATTATTACTATCGCTTCACTTGTAGAATATCTTCCATCCAACTCAGAAATGTTGATTGATCACAATAAGCTATCAAAGTCCTGATTTACAGTTTTATTTCAACCCCTATGAAGCCTTTAAATCTAACAGATGCTCCACAAATATTTAATAAGTCAATAGATAAATTAATTTTGTGAACCAGAAAGCATTCCTCCTACATGTACAAAAGAATACTTAAGAGGAATGAATCTTGCTATACCTCATTTTTTAAAATCTCAAAAATTTTTACACAAAGATTAATATAAACTTATAAATCTATAATTTGCCTTTTAAATATTGTATTCTTTTCTATTGCTAACAGATAACAACAAACTTAGTATGATAGGTGACATAAATATGATCTCTAAAGTTTCTGTAGAACGGAAATCCAGTATGGGTTCCAATAGACTAAAATCATGGAAAGTTGACCAAGGCTATAGATTATCCACCACAGTTAGTGCCACTAGAGACAGGACTACATTTTTTTCTGGAGGCTCTGGGGGAGAATCTGCTTCCTCTTACTCAGGTTGATGAAAGAATTCACTTTCTTGTGGATGTAGGGTAGAAGTTGCCATTTTCCTGCTGGTAGTAATTTGAGGCCTAATCCTAGCATCTAGGATTGACCACACTTGTTGGTTTGGGGATTTCTTCCTTTATTTTCAAAGCCAGAAAATGGTATTTCTGATGAATCAAATATTTTTCATGTTATGTTTTTCATACCAACTTCATACCTCCCATTTTTTCTTTTAGTAATTTATTTGATTAAACTTAATCCAGGAAAATCTACTTCTCTTGAACTCAGCTGATTAGCAACTTTAATTTCATCCATGGCTTACTTCTCCTTTGCAGCATAAAATAATACACTAGCACATCCTAAGGAGTAAGGGCTGTATATTTTGGAAGATTTGTCTATAAAAATAAAAGTCCTTTCTTTAACCTAATTTTCAGAAGATAGCTAGGACTTTATAAATGTTTAGACTTTTTTCCCCTTAATTCTCAATCATATTATTTCCTATACCTCCATTGTCACTTGAAGCAAAAATGTGGTTAGAATTAGTGTATTATCCATAGACTCAGTGTCATCACGAAAAACCTTAACTATCTCCTCTAAAATTCTTAAATTTTCTTTAAAAAATGAATAATGTTCACAATACTTCCAGTTTAAGTAATGTTAAGGGAATAAACTCTAAACTATACTATATAGAATGCTTCTAATACTTTGCAAAGAGTAAAATATGTGAGTTTTATGTTAACTTTTTAAAGATTAGGTAATTGTTGTATTTATTTAGACCTCATATGACTGAGTACACTGTTTTACTTATATTTATAGTATATTACATTTCTTGAAGATCTTGGAAAAATCAAGAAATGATACACATTTTACACAGTAGACAGACAAATCAATTGAAATAATAAAAAAGTGAAGAAGTATAGATAAATGTTACTAAAATATTGCAAATACCTCAAAATAAAGAATCATACTGAATAATTTCTTAATAAATATTCAAGTGTTATAATATCTTAACTTGAAGACTAAATTACAAAAAAACTTCAGAATAATTTACTCATTTATTTCTACATTTATTATTATGAACATTTTATTTCAAAAAGTTTCTCTAATTTCCATGGTCACAATGTTGAGGAAAATTTGGAATCATCCAAGGAGATTAATCAGTATACTCCTATTAGTCAGGAATACCTCACTAAAATCTTAGCATTCTAAAACTGCTATCGATTAACTCTTGTGCTTCACAAATATTTTTAAACCAAATGTTATTTATGGAATCTTTGCAAGAACTCAGTGAGACAGATTCTATTATAACCCTAACTTACAGATAAGAAACAAGCTGGGGTTAGTTTCAGAAACTTTTATGCACAAAGTTATTTTAGTCTCTTTACTTCTAGCTTTCAATTATTTTTTTATTTAGAGGAAAAATGCAAAACAGAAAAAAGGGTGGAAATAACAGAATTTCAAAACAAAAACCAGTAAGAAATCACTAGTTGATAAAAAAAATAATAAAAACTGAAAAAGTAATAAGATCCAAAATGTATAATAGATATTGAGATAATGAAAGAGAAAGAAAGTGCTCTAAAGGATATAACTGTATGTTTGTTTAATTGTGCAAGGTAGATAGCCATGCTACTAAGTTTTTGTTATTTTATCAAACAGAATAGTTTGTACTGTCATTGTTTGATTGTCCACTTTTTATGTTTTGATTTTATAATTTGAACAACTACTTCTAAGATAACAATATATAATTTATCAAGTTTTTTTTATTTTACAAGTGATGAGACAATGCCTCAGTGGTTATTAAAAATTAATAAAAGTCTCAAGACTAATACATAATAAAGACTAGAATCAAACCTAAATTCCACTGCCTCCAAAAAAATAATACTTCTTACATTAAGTGAACATACATCCAGTTGGCAGAGATAAACAAATACTTTAGCCATGGTAACCCAAGGAATGAAAAGTGTGGGAAGAAGTCCCTGAGTGTTATTAGTTGCACTATTGTGGCTTCCTTGATGTCCTGAACCAATTAAAAACCTTTACCTTTCATGCTCATTTTGACTTCAGTGAAGAGCCAGAAGTTACACGTAATAGATCTAGAAAGTAAAGTGAACGAGGACGTACTGTAATGTTTCCATGAGCCTGTGTTTCTGTTGGATGGCACCCAGTAGTAGCATTCACCATGTTTTTTAATTGCACTTCATAAAGACACTCATGAAAAAGAACTTCCAGAACTGCTCAGAAGGGGGCAAGAAAGATATGATAAGTATATTCAAAATGAGAGGGAGATTTAAGAGGGAAATTAATGGCAAAATGTCTTTTATGGTAATAAATTTTTAATTTAAATATTCATCATATATTTTGTATCTGCACCTGCCATGGAAAAGGTCCAAATCACTTTTATATCACAGTGAGTACCAAGAGAACCCTTACAAGTTCTTTTCAAACAAGTAAGTGGGTATTACCGAGTACAGTGTTACTTATGTGATTCACTTTGTTATATTGGATTGCATCCATGAGCCATGTGGACAGAAAACAAGCACATGTTTGACTGAGTCCATGCTGATGGATCCTGAAACATTCTATGATCACAGCTAGAGTCACAGCCTATCACTTGAACTTTGCTTTCTAAAGATACTGTTCTTCTGATTGATTATTTAAATTAGAAGAGGTACAATTTCTAATACAAGTTTGAACTATAGATGTGACTTTTGATTGAGCTGAAGATCTTATCTGATTAATATAATAAAGTGTAATTGGATTTCTGAGACGATTTTTATCACATTAAAAGGAAAACATGCATAAAGTGCAACTTTCTCCAAAAAGCAAAATTAGAATTAATTTGGGATGGTCGTTGGTTTCTTCAGCTTAAAAGAATTACAAAAACACACAAGAATGTCCAAAATATAAAAATCTACATAACAGATGCATCATTCAAATAAGTTTTGCAAGACTAGAAGAAATATAAAAATACAATCCACAAGTGACATTCATATCTGCTAATATTGTTATTAACTCAGTGTGAAACTCCCTTATGTTCAAAATACTGAGACATAGTTTAGAAGCCTGGACATTAAAGATATTAGAATAATAATTTTTTCCTTTGTACACTTAGGTTAGCCACAATAATTTTATTTTAATTAATTAAAATACTACGAAAACCAAACATTTAAAATCAAGCTAGCTTACTTCCCTAATCTGTATCATAAGAGAATTAGTATGAATAAGAATTCTAAAGTCATTTGTGAACTCATTTATAAACTTTATGTATTTCCTATTCTCCTGATTAAATTACATGTCTGAGTGATTCTTAATTATATTTTGTCAAATGATTTGAAAGCTTTCTATCTTAAGGTCTGTTAGTAAACCAATGGAAGTGAAAAAAACCAAAATATTCCCAATGTAATTCATATAATGTAAAAAATTTATCATTGTCATAGGCATCTTTGTGCAAATAGTTACTACTAATAACAAAGTCAACTCTGGCAAGAGCTATCTTAGGAAACAGGAGACTCACAAAAGATTTATTGTAGATACCTCCTTGGAATTTATGCTCCATACAGATTATCTTCTATTAACTGGTGAGCTTGAACCTTGAAAGGAGTTTCAAGTTTCAGATAAGTATCACACATCACTGAACATTACGTCTGCCACCTGGTAATGGATAATATAAATACAGCACATTTATTCATCAGGGAAGGGAAACTGCTTCTATAGCCAATTCTCAATTATTCAGGGTAATGGGGGAAAACCTCTGAGTAGTTACCCATAAATAGAGATAATTGGCAGAATATGTAAATTAGGTCCCATTTCACAATGTTTATGCACATTTTGGCTGAATAGTGAAAAAAGAAATGAAGAAATATTAAAGCACTCTAATTATTAGAAAGTATTTGACTAATTCACCCTTGCCTGGTTTTCCTCTCATCCCTCAGACTTGCCCTCTTCTATCTCTCCCTTGTCCACTCTCAAAAGGCACATTTACCTCTGGGTTCTGCATTCAGCTTTACCCTTTTTTAAACAGATTCACAAATTGTTTCTGGTTCATCTCATCCAGTATTCATCCAGCTTCAGATAACAAGATGCTTTATTTACACTGAGTGTGTAAATAAACTGCTAATATACTTTTGTTCATGTTGCTTCAATTTGATTAAATGCATAACACATAGTGGATGAAATTGACAAATCTAATTGTCTATGGAGTTATACTTTAGTACAGAAATCTACGCCATCAACTCCTCTCTGAAATCTGGATCTTGGTAGTGAATGGGAGAGAAAAATTGAGATTCTTCATTAAAAAGAAACAGCTAGTAATCAAGCAAATAAGCACAAAAGAAAAAATAAACCATAAGAGAATTTCAGGAAGCAATGCACTGCCAGGAAGAGTGGGATATGTTTGTAATCATAGCACTCAGGAGGCTGAGGCTGCAGGATGCTAACTTTGAGGCCAGCCTGAAATACATAAGGAGATATTGTCTCGATTTCTGTGCAGTAGATGATTCTCTGAGTTCTTAAAATTCTATATGTAAGTATTTTAGGACGCTGCAATGGAAAATCCTTACTCAAAATGGCAGCTCCAGTTGACTGAACCGAGTGCAAGCCTTGTCCTCACCCTCACCAGCTCTAATCAATCTCATAGCCGTGGCACGGATCTCAAGATGACTGAGCTCTCTGAACCATAAAATCTGGCAGGGTCAGTTTGGCCATGATAAGATCTGCATCGGTCAGTGCTCACTTGTCAGTAATTTGTCCAGCACAAATTGCTCAGTGGCAGGCACTATGATATCAGATGATGCTTTCATACTGCTAACTGCTCAGGTGATGACATTTTTCCAAAAGACTAGGACAGGTTTTGTGCAGCAAGAATCTTATCAGCTACCCACAAAATTTGTTGTCATTTTGAATTTTTCTCCCCCATCCAATGGTCTTTCAAAAATCTTTCCTAAAACTTCTAAATAATACTGGAAATCAAGGTCTAAATCCTGAAAATATTTTATAAGATGCAACGAAACCTGGCTGAGGCATCATCTTCTACCACATTCTCTTCTGGTGTTGAATCCTCCAGCGGTAATGGGTTCTCATTGCTTTCCTCAAAATCATCACATGATATTATGTAGGCTGAGACATCTGTGTCTGCTGCTGCCATTGCTCTTCCACGAACTTCTCTGCTCTTCTTTCAAATCTCAGTTTGAATTGTTTTTCCAACTGCCTTCACAAAGATGATGGCCTCCGTTTAAAGACAGATTTCTCTTCCACTGAAAATGTAACTAGAAGCAAATTCTATCATGCATCCTGGATCTCAATACCTTAGGCTTCTCTCCCTGCTCTCAAGGTAAGTGTACAAGCTGTATTTGGCCTTCTAGGCCCTCAGTGGTTTGCTGAGTGCCAGTTTTCCTTATATCATAGGCACTATTTTCTTTCCATATTCCAAGTACCTGAATTTTCTTTCAGGCTTTAGCAACTTTCTTGTTTCCTTCTGCCACATGGTATATGTTCACACTCTCCCCTCTCCCCGATCCAGTCTTATCCACAACTTTGCTTAGTAATGTCCTCTTCCTCTTTCAGCTCCTGTCTCTGTTGTGATTTATTCATTGACACACCTTGCCTTAGTCTTTTTCTAGACTAACCTTCTTATAGTACTGCCTATTAGAGCTGAAATTTGTTTCATTTTCTAACCAATATATTTTATTGTATAGCACAATTTTCAGCACAATTTAGATGCTAAACAAATCCTGGGAAGTTTCTGAGAGCAGAGAATCTATTGTGTTTTTTTTTTAGAATCTATTGTTTAATATCCCTGGTGCCCCATGTATATATCTACTGCATACAGAACAATAAAAAGTTTAAGTGACTTGAAAAGAACCAGATATAAAACTACTATAAATAGATGTTAATTATCACTATCTCAATTGTTTGAATCGTTTCAACTTTAACTAATCCATCTGATTTCCCTGGTTATAAAGTCATCCATTCATGTTATTAAAAATGTTCCCTATATTACCCTGATCCAGTATGTCATAAATATATATTCAGAAATGTTTTTCAGGGGAAAAATGAAGTGTGAAGAATGTGCATGCAACTTCAAAGTTCAAACAATGTTCTTAGTTATATTAGTATCCTGCCACTTGTGGTTTTACTTTCTACAATTCAATTATGCATGATAATCGTAGTCTAAATATATTAATTGGAATATTAGAAAATAATTGACAAGTTTTAAACTGTTCATTTCTCTGTGTAATATGTTCAAATTTGATGGTACTGTACTCCGTCCAACCAAGAATATGAATTATCATTCTGTTCCATGTACCTGTGCTGTGTTCACTACCCTCCCATAGGAACTTAGTAGCCATTTCCATTACTAGATGAACTGTCAAGTTATTACAGTGTTTGTGTCCCTGTGATACACATTTTACCAAACAGTGGCCTTAAAATGAGAGAGCGGGGATGCAGGAAATTTGGCTTTATCAGCAAGCTGTAAAGCTTCCTTGAGTTGAAACAAAACCACATGATTTAACAAGGAAAGAAAAACATCATACTCCATGGTTGGAAGTATCTATGGTAAAATGATGAATCTTCTACACTTGAGCTTACCCAAAATTATGAAGAAGAAAAATTAAATTTACCTACATTGTTAAGATTTTTTGGTTTTATTATTAGTTATTGCTATTAATCTCTCATTATGGCTAATCTATAATTTACATTGTGTCACAAGAATGTATGTTAGGAGGGCCAGGGATTTAGCTCAACAGTATAGGCACCTGTCTGGCAGCACAGGGTCCTGAATTTGATCCCTGGTATCAAAAAACAATGTATGTTACAGAAGAAACAGTATATGCAGTTTTCAGCACTAACTACAATTCAAGTATCTACTGAGGGTCTTCCATGAATGGGGGAGAGCATTATAGTCACGTCCTATTTCTAAGTTTGGGCCCAGTAATCAAATTTAATTAATATAACTAATATGGCTATGCACTCAGAACCAAGTTCTGAACCATTCATCTGCTATACCTTCCTTCATTGCATTCTCGCCATCATATGCACCGTCAGTGATGACCTGTCCAGTTTAGAGGAAGTTAATTTTAGGTCTGGGATTCAAACACATGCTGTTTGATATTTTTAGTCTGGTTGCTTAGGCTCTCTGAGTTTCCTTCTCGTAGTTTGACTTTCCTCTGCTGCTCTCTCATGACTGTTCTCCATGAACACATGTGATTCCATGTGGAAATGTCCCTCCGAGTCATTCAAAAAAGTTTCAGTCACAAGTTTCCTTCTCTTTGTCTTTTCTGCTCACTTATGTACATATGACTGATTATTTATCCCAGTAAACACTTGGAAAAATCTAATTCTATACTTTTCAGTGTCCCTATTATAAAAGAAGTTCTTGGAACTCTGCACATGTTTCCTTTCACTTGCATTTCTGTACATTTATACAAAATTTGCATGTAAGCATTTGTGACTTTTACACCTGATAGCTTGCTCTTACAACATAAGTACCATCCTTCAGAACAGCCCAGGAAATAGGGGGAAAACACCCATCTTTCTGTCATTCAGGGTCAGTTATGCAGCATGGTCTCATCTGGCTCCTAGTGTTCACCAATGCACTGTGTTGGACCTCATCCCCGACTCCATCCCCCACCCCACTACCCTCCTACCCCTCTGCCGTAACCTGCTCAGTGCTTTACTGATATCTTTCTTCCAGTCTCACTTGCCTTCCCTTACTGAAGCTACCTAGGATCAGGAACCAAATCAACTACTTACACTTAAATCCTTTCAAACTCTATTTTGGGGTAGCTCTCCCTAAGATCTGCTTACATTCTTCAACCTTTCTCTTTCTGTTTTCCTTCAACTAGAAAGCTTGAGCGTAATTCATGATTTTTGTTCTTTGTTTTTTAGTAGGCTATTTCTTAGCCTTTCCTAATTGCTTTCCCTGTAACTTCTTTAATTTTCCTTAACACCCTTTATGCCATGAAGTCAGGACTTTTGGAAGATCTGCACCAATCTCCTCTTAGGGACAAGCGGCTTTGTTGAAATTCTAACTTTCAAGTTGGGTATCCTATTATCCAGCATCACTGACTAGGTAACTATTAGTCATGCTTTGTCCTTTGTGATTTCCAGAAAATTGGCCCAAGGGAAATAGTCTCTGTCAGTAAAGATTATATCCATGTGTTTCTAGCAGCTCATCAGAGGATGAGATTTAATGCTATTTTAGACTCCCGTTTCAAATGTGTTTCCAGACTGTCATAAAAGGCACTTCAAAAAAATCTATCTTTCTTGGGAGCTACTCTCAACTAAAAAATGTTTTTAATGTATTTCCCAAATCTGCAACTTCGGCTTTAAATACACACATGCACACACACACACACACATACACACCACACACACACACACACACACACACACGTGTCCACACACAAAGTGCCTCAAACTGAATTGAGTCCATGTGGTTTAATTTGGAATCTAGATAAAATGCTTGAAAATTGTAGTTTTTTTGTGGGTTACTATTGGGTCTTCAATTTTTCATGCTGAATCTTCATCCTTTTACAAATTAGATTTCTCACTTTCTTTTCATGGGCTCCCTGTTGGGCAAATATAATCTTTTCAATAGCAGATAAACACTTCACAATTCTTTGTAATAATTCTTTATAATAATAGCACTCTCATTTCCATATTCTCTAAGCCACTTAAACAGTACCAGTTTATTAGCCAAGCAATTCATCAATATTTATTCACGATGCCAATAGCAGACTTCTTGTCATAAATAATTATTGAGGTAATAAATAGTTTTATTATTAAAACCTGATGACAAGAACAGAGTGATTACCCTGATAAAGACTGATGACAGGTCCACGTATCTGATGCGACACTCAGAACACTGTGCAGATTGAATTTAAGGCCTCCTGCATGGATAATAAATTGATATTTCAGAGAATAAAATGATTGATATATTTGCTTGCTGTGGAAAAAGCATTGGGGAGAAGATTCCACTCCCTAACTTATTTAAGCAGGGTATGGTGAAATTTTCTTTCCTTGTGACAAATTTAACTTTCCAAGAAAGTGACAGCTCTCTGGCAGAGATATGAGCAGTAAAGCATTTTTTTCAGAAACTCCCACAAGTCAAGTTCATTTTGAAATACCTCTGGATGTTCTCTAACCTCAGTGGTGCCCCCAGCAGGCAACACCTGGAGTAGAGGTGAGAGCATGCTGGGAAGTCACGACAGGAGAAACCATAGGTGACCCAATAAGGAGACAAATGCAGTCTGTCAAATCATATTGGAGAAACTGCCACTGACTCTTGCACTGTCTGGCTCAATGCACAAACACATGGTATATTTTTTTTCCCATTGGTTTGATCTTACCTTTTATGACAAACTACCCCTGGAGACCATCCATCTTTTGACAACCTGGGAAACGACTGCTTTGGGAAGAGGTAGGATGGATGAAGACAGAGAGAAAGATCAAGATGGAATCAAATTGCATGTCCTTTTCACTCGAAAATGTTTTATTCATATCTGTGATTACTACAAATTAAAATGTAATGACAAATATTATGAAAACCCTCCCAAAAGGAATGCCTAAGATTTAAACTATATTCTCTTTGTTCAATCTATTTTTGCATTTTAAAAAGGCAAAGAAAAGAATGACAAATCTATAATCTGAAATGTCACCCAATAATAGGATGAATTAAAGTCAGAATTATTATGTTTCAGATTAATATTTTAAGCAAACAATCGAAACATCAAATAATGATGTATATTCAATGATTTGGGATCAATTCTGAATGAACTGTACAACTATCTATCTCTGAAGTCTGAATTCATTATATTCTTCTTTGGATATGTTTGACGGCGTGAAACTAAAGTAACATTTGAAAATTATTTTGTGAAAATGATTCCTTTCCTATTTTAGCTTTCAATTGTTGAAATGTTTCATATATGAAAACATAAAGTGCATTATTCTTGTATTATTATAACTTCCTAAATTTTTGAATAACCATTTTCTGGCATGTGGGCTTGATAAGAAAATACTTGTATTTTAATTATTTTAATGTATGGTAAAATTGTTGAATATATTTCCAGAAAGCTGTACTTTTTTATCTTTTTTCTCATAGTTTGATGTTTTCTTGTAGATACTCATTTTTAAAGTAATTTTTAGCATCTTACTAGTATTAAAGGCATTTGCCATAGTTAATAAAGAAAATACAATGTTGTTACAGTCTAATGCCTTATAATTACCAAATCTTCATATTTACAGAAGAAAGCAGCTATGGAATCACAATGGAGAGACTTCAATTTTGTCCATGGTATATATTTAAATCTTTGATGTAGAAAGTTCGTGATGTTCAAATTCCGACAGTTATTAAATTAGATTCAATTAACATTTATAGTAACTCTACAGGATATTTTTTGCTTTTCAGGGTAAAGTAATGATTTAAAATATATTCTTGTCTCTGAGAAATGTATAACTATAGGAAGATGCACTGGAAAAATCAATGGTTACTTTAGTTTTGGTTACAGCAGTGAATGGCAAACACCTAGCGTGTTCTGCAGAAATGGAAGGATGAATATTAACTCATACAAACTTTCTTCCATTCAATTTGGGGGCAGTCATTGACATTACTTAAATGTCAAGCACCAGGTTGGGCACTGATGACTTAAAAATTCATAATATTTTATTGGTTCAGCATGCATTTGTTGACAACTAATTTGGCCCTACTGTTGATATTATAAAAATAAACCAGAATGTTTCTGACCTTTGGGATCTCACAGACAACAGGCATGCAAATAGAGGGCAAAGAAGCATTAGCACTATTATGACAGATGTGTGACTAAGACATAAAACAAGTGTTTGTGGGATCTCAATAAATATACTTGAAAGAGAAGCATGTCCATGGAAAACATATGCTTAAGCCATTTTAATAAGACGGAGGAGGTATATATGGCAGATGTCCAGATTGCATATATAAATTCACTTTTCTTTGAGAATAAAAGGTATCTGTTTCAAGAACTTTATAAAGACAGAACTGACAATAAACAAAAGAATCACAATCATGATATGCTTCATTTGTTCCATTAAAGTTTTAGGTACTGCATTATTTTGCAACATACACTGAATCACTGAAATAGTAAGGTGTTAATATTAGCAACAAACTAAAGAGAACACTGTGACTCAATGAGATTGAGAGATTCCTTCAAACACATGTGCGTTTTAACCTGTTTGCACATTCTTTAGCCTGAAAACAAAGCGGTCTTTAGCTCTTAGAGTTTGTTATCTTACCAAAGATAAAGACATGGAGTGGCACTGTAGACACCATGCCACAGATTCCCCTGGGAAGAGCCCAAGGCATATAGGGATCACAGAATGGGAGACTGGACCAAAAGGAAACTCTCTTGGGGATGTAGCTGCTTGACCGTGCAAACATTTATAATCCCCCACTCACATTTTGGAATATGGCATTTGAACATGATTATCACTTTCTTTTCTCTCCCCTCTCTCCCGCTCTTTCTCTTTCTTTTCTTTTCCTTTCTTTCTCCTTTGACGGAAAACAAAATGAACGTCTAGCATAGAAGTAAAACCCATCCAAACACTGACTTTTAATGAGAAGTTAATAATGCTTTTTCACCGTCAGAGTATAGCCATGAAATCTGAATCCAATACATCCAATCTTTTTATTGATCAGCTTTCAATTGCTAGGGGAAAATAATGGAAAAGGGTTTATTTGGCTTTTGGTTTCAAAGGTTTCAATCTAGAACTTACAGGTTCCAAAGAGAAACATCATGGTAAAAGGCCAAGGTTGAGGCAAATGGTTCAACTCGGGGCATTTGGAAAATAGAGAAGAAGGGACACATCAGAGCAAGTAGACTGTGCAAATCTATTGGCAAGTGTGGTATTTGTCTTTTAAGACAAAGGTTAATGTAGGAGATATTTTTTCTAAACTAAAACCTCAGTATTCAGATCAATTGCAGTGGTGACTCTTTGAGATGGGGTTTTGGGCTGTAGTTTGGGCACTTGTCTTTTAAAAGGTTAGGGACACTGGTCCAGGAACTAGAAGTAATTCTCAAGGTCATGCTCTCCATATCCACCCACACACCCAGAAGTGTACTTAACTAATCCCCCAGCTGGTTTCCAAGACAATCACAGTTACAATCAAATTAACCATCACAACATTTCTGTCCAGGACATGAGTCTGAAGGGGGTGACCCAGAAGAAGGAGCTGTTTATTAATCATTTTGGAAAAGGTGGAAGTAAAGCAGTAACCTCAGTGTCTAGTGGCAGCAGCTCTCTGACACTACGCTGGCATTGGAGGTGGTTGCAATTAATCTTTCCCTAAAACATGATTTGGGCCCCAGCCTATCTCCCCGGCTTTGTTTGCTGGCTTTGGAGATGGTGTGATCTATGAGTTATCTGCCCAGTCACTTTCACTAATCCTTCATCAGAATCATCTGTTTCCAATAAAACCTCTGCCTAGCTAAGTGGATTTTATCCTGCAAAGATGTTTCTTTAATTTTTATACTCCATAAACTGCTCATTTTGTCTCTGTGGTGAAAACATGGTTCAAGAAACTTTGTTTGCAATAGAAACCAACTGCATTGCGTCTTCAAAAACAATATGTTATTATAACAAAGGTGAGAAAAGTCTTATTGTTTGTTTGTTTTCCGCTAGTTCATTCAATTTGTGTGGGCTGAGTGCCTTCCCTGCTGTTGGTAATGTACAAAACCACAAGGAATCTGATGAAAGACTATGTTTATGAAGCTGTTGACAAAGAATTCAAAATCCAATTTCTAGCCAAGACTTATTCAGAGGCCATAATCACACATTTGTTATCACCTTTCTTTTAAAAGCTTAAATCCAAGCTCATCTGTACAGAGTTCTGTGGAACAGAAAAATAGATTACATTCACATAGTGTATGGTCCTTTGTGAAGTGCTTTTAGAGATAATTATTGGTCCAGTTTTCACAGCCTTTGCTGCACTATGATCTGGGTAAAAAGAGAAAAACTTAAGCACTTAAATTCTCTTGACCTTTTCAGCAATTGTAATAAAACTTTGTCTGAAGACAACACCGGCATGTGACACCTTACTCTCACAGTCATCTCATAAATTTCACCGGACATTCAAATCAGAAAAAATCTCATTCCAGAGTCTGTTGTTTTAATTTAAATAAAAACTAAACAAGATTAATATGATAGTTTTCTTCCTTCCCCTAGTTGCCATGAAGAAGGAAATAAAAGGAACTTTATCCTATGCTCTGTTAGAGTATTTAAAATATGAAAAATTAAAAGTGTACATATCTGGTAGAATGGCAGAAGCTTACTAACTCCCTCTTCATTAACCGAGGTCTAGTTACTAAGACCTCATGTATGTGTGAAAATCTTTTGTCCATTAAAAAACATGTTCAGAAAACCATTAAACAGTTTAGAACCACTCAAAATGTATTATTTGAAGAAATTAAAAGAACTATTTAACTGCATATATTTTATAGGGACATAGTTCTGTGTTTTCTAGCTATGACTATCAAAGGTCTGCAATCACAAAAGGTATCTCGTTTCTTTGGTCTCTATGTTCAGTGTGCCAGTATGAAGGGCTAAGTAAATGTTACTAGTTTCATGAAATAAACACTGACAAGGATGTGTATGCCTGAAATTATGGTACCACCTTGTTGTGGAAAGTTATGTAGGCATTTAGTGATGTGTGTACAGATTCACAATATATTCTTTACCTATTTTAATCACATTATAGCAGAGTGTGTACATGGCAGTGCTATTATTGCTGTTCACATAGATTACCTTTATATAACAGAAAGCCTTTTACATGTCTTGGGATATGTGGGATATAAATTACATGTCCTTATCCAAAGTAAAGTATATAACTCAGGATCCACCTTCCAATTAAAATAGAAATTCAATATAGCCTCTGTCTTGTCCCTAAACCCTCCTCATGAATTTACAAAAATGCCTGTAAAATTGACCTTGAGTGAGGGACGAGGAAGAAACTGTTATTGTTCACATTATTTTAAAAACTATGGATGTAAGTATCTGAAATGTAGTATCTCTAGTGTATCTTCAAAAGTCAAAATGTCTCTTTTATTTTCTATTTCATGGAACCAAAGGCCACTATTATGGATGTCATTGGTTTTAATATTTCAAACTTTATGGACATCTTGAACAAAAGAGATTGGCATTATGTTTAAGAGTATGTTTTATATGTTAAAATTGATTTAAAAAATTGGTGAAAGTCGCATTTCAAGACACCCACAGGGGATTTCTGAAACTAAAAATGGTACCAAACCTTACACGTAATGTTATGACTTGTATCTAGATATCTCCCCAATGCCTCATTCATCAGAGGTGGAGCTTTCTGGAAGTATTTGAATCTAGCTTGTGTGAATACAGATCAAGGATGTGATTCTGTGATTGGTCCATGTTGTCATGCTAGGATTAAGGCTGCCCAAACCTGGGAGGGTGCCCCTCTGGTGTGCCCTAAGATTGAGTAGCCAGGATAGGATATAAGGGACAGAAATATGGTCACTGCTAGTCTCTCAGAGTGCAGTGCTTACTGCTTTGCTGCCTCCAGCCTTCTGCCTGCTATGAACTGTTTCTCCTTTGCGATACCCCTCTGCCATGCTATTCTACCTTGGAGCCAGCAATTATATTTTTTTTATTTATTTATTTATTTATTTATTTTTATTTAAAGGAAAAAAGAGTAGAAATAATACAGAATTTAAAAAAAATTAACATTAAGAAATCACTAGTTAATAAATTACATACTGTCATCTTAGAAATAGTTGTTCAAGTTACAAAATCAAAGCATAAAAAGGGCACAGACAATCAAACACTGGTAGTGCAAACCAAACTTTTACAAACTGTGAGCTAAATAACTCTTCCTCTAACTTTGGGCGTTGGTTATTTAGTCTCTGCAATGAGAAAAATAACTAATACATACACTATAGGCTTTTTGCTTATACATACAAACCTTTACTAAAGATTAATTCACAAAGTAGGTACAGTAAATGATTAACAATAATAACTGAGAGTGTTAGAAGAATTGCAAGAATTGTGTACTTTCCTTTTGAGTAGTTTCTTCTTGCACACACATAAGATAATTATGCTACTAATCTCTATTAGTTCATCAAAAAGAATGGTCTGTGCTTTCATTGTTTGATCATTTTTTCATGTCTATATCTTATAATCTGAGTAAATACTTTCAAGATAACAATATGCAATATATTAACCATTGTTAATCTCTTGTTATTTTGTTTTAAAATTCTGAATCATCATTTTTATTCTTTTTTCACTTTCAAATAAAAAATCCAAGAACAAAAATGAATACATGTAATAAAAATTATAGAAACATAGTCATTCTCTGTCTTTCTCCCTCTCCCTCTCCCTTTCACTCCTTCGTTCCCTCATCCCCTTATTACACTACAGTAAAATTATGAGGAGCACAGATGCCTAAAGCTGTGGACATTGAGGCTATGGATGAATGGCACAATTACATTTTGAGTAATGTAGAATGATTGGACCCAGTGCTCCTGGTTCCAAACTGAAGGACTTTCATTGACTTAGCTTTGGCGGGGGGGGGGGGAGAATTCCTTTGGATTGTCTTCAGGAGGGTGAAAGCAGATTTTCATAGAAGACTTGTTTAAGAATTTCTGCTATTATCACCCTTTTGTCATGCAGACATCCAAACACTCCTATGACTACCTCAAGACAGCAAGATGTTCTCAGAAAAAGTGCTTTTCCTACTTCTCACATATTGCTCAGAATGATATAGCTTCTCTTGCCTTGTCTACATCAGCCTACTGAGCCCGGCTTTCTCTCCCAGAATCAGCTAATTTACAAGGTCCAGGGCAAAAGAAAAAGGCAGAACCACGAGAAACTATTAAGAATTTCAGGAGCACAATTCAAGCAGGTAAAGGTCATTTATGACAGCAGGGTTGTGTGTGACTGCACAAGTCACATCCCAAGATGTCATCCCTGTTCTGTAGACTCCTCCTGATCGTTTCAGATGTCCTCTGACTCAGATCTGCTAACTTTTGGGGGTTAAGCTGGTTCTCATGATTCACCTCTTTAGTTATGAAAGAGATGGAGGTTTAATGCTCAGGATTCACCTACCCACCTAAATAAACATAAAACAAAAGAAAAACACTGTACTTATGCAAATTATTGTCTCTTCTCACATTTCAATTTGCCAAGGAAGGGAGGACTTTGATAAGCTATACAGAAGTTTCCTTTATACATTCCCTGTAAGGCACAGGTCTACCTGGTATAAATTTGTATAAGTAAATGAATCCCTGGAGACAAGCACTGGGGTGAATTTCTAAGTCTACCTCTTTAGAGAAGGACTTGTGGCTTTTTTTATTGAAAGTCCAAAGAAATAAAATCTGCAAATTTATCATTCTATCTCTTGTTGAACAATCTGCTATAATTTTGATTTAGTTTTATCTCTATTTGTATGGGTAATATTTGAAACAAAACTGCACTTATGCTGGTCAAATAAGACTTGAAAATCATCCTTCCTCTTCTCTTCTTCCTCCCCTTTCTTCTTTTTCTGTTTCTGTTTCTGTTTCTGCTTCCTCCTGCTCTTCCTCTTCCACTTCCTATCATCATCATTACTATTAGTAGTATATTTTTATTTTTCTATAGTCTTCATTATAAGTAGGAAAAAAACTGAACACTTCTATGTATTCATAAAGAATATTGTAAATGAGAATGAGAAATTGTAAAGTAAACATAGATTATGGAAATAGCTTAAGTTTACAAGTTACAAGTCACAATTTTGCTCACTATTGGGTTAGAAATTATTAGACTGTAGGGATAATGACTCTTGCATTTATACCTGCAAGTGTATCCTAATGTAATATCTGTCTGCCTGCACTAACACATGCAAGATGGGCGCTATTAGTCCAGTGTAAATTGGTCCAGATGTCTAAAGTGCTATTTTGTGGTTTATGAGAGTTCTGACTGGTTTTCACTCCAAGGTGCTGTGAAATTGTTTAAAACTATCTTTCAAAGACTTTTTTCTTCAAACTAACCATTATTCTTGATTATAAAAGAGTTTCAGCCTCATACAAATACTAAGATGAATAGTAGTCAATATCAGAAAAATAGATACATGTAGACAATATGAGCTTGCTGAATATTATACACAGCACTATGATAAACTTTTATCTGTCTACTTACCCACATACCAACCTACTTACCTTGAATGTTTGCAATCATTTACTTTGCTGCAAGTAATAGATTATTAAACATCAACATAGAGAAGCCATTAGCCAAAGTCTCAAGCACAAAATGAAGTTTGTGCATGGGGTGAGATAGATAAAATGATACCTAAGAGACAAAGAGAATTGTAGGCATGAACATTAATTTATGAACACTAGTTCTTAATTCAAACATCAAAGACAGAGAAACATATGAACACAGCTTTATGGGATAAATAGAAAAACTTTGACCATAAATGGTTGATGATACAAAAGAAAAAGAAAACACTTTTAATCACTTTAAAAGTGTGATAATGATATTGCTTTATGCTTTTGTAAATTCATTGTCTTTTTAGAAGTACTGAAATATGTAAGAAAAGCATAGGATGCCTAGAATTGACTTCAAAGTGATTTATTGGTGAAAGAAATTGGAAATGTAAATACACATGATTGGCAAAGTTGATAAGCTATTGAAGTTAAATGATGGTGAGTGAGAAATCATCATATTATTCTTTTCATGTTTAAATGTGACTGATATTTTTATGTCACATATATCCACATACATACGTGTATAATGCAATCTGAATGACTTCTTGTGCATATCTATATGATACACCTTTTTGTTTCATCTTTTATTATCCTGTGATGTATAAATGAGGACTTATTGAGGATTTCCTCAGAGTTGGATTCTGTAGAGACCCACTGACTGGCATTATTTTATTTAATCCAACTAATACTACAAGGCTAATGTTAGATTATGTCTATCTGTTTTGTAGATGAGTTTTACACAGATAAAGAAACTTCCACCAGAGAATTTACTATAAAGCACTTAACTTTTCACAAGGCCTTCTGAAAAGACTAAGTTAAAAGCTTCTATTTTGCAGTTCTGTTTATATCAGCCATGAATCTTTTTGGCTGGGCTCCAGCAACACTGTAATCTCTGGGTACTTCCCTTTATTTATCATGGATGTAATAAGGCCTACAGCAAAAGCCAATCCATTTCTGTGTTTAGATTAACATGAAATAATACATGTAAATTATTTTCTGCTTGTTCAATTCCAAAGGAATATATTTTTTCTTTTTCTTTTTCTCTTAAATTGTGCATGTGTTTCTTTCACTTTTGTTAAAAATTTAAAGCCTGCTGGATCAGGAAACTGTTTTCCCTAAGTTACTCTAAATGCACTAAGTAGAAATTACAGTCTAGACAATGCGGTATTCTTGTTGACAGACTGAATTTCTGCTGACCCATTCTTGCCCTGGCACCCAAGGGTGAAAGAGCACTTGAGTGCAGCAATCAGCATCCCATTTCCTCCCTCTGGGTGGACTGGGGTCTAATTGCCTGCCAGCCCCTTCTCTCTGCCTGCATTCTCTCTCTGGTTTCTTTTTTATTTTACCTGCTGTTTTTTGTCCAAACCAACGTGTGACATTTAGAAATCACAAAGAAATCCCTCATCTCAGAATTTTGAAGCACTGCGGAACACTAAACAATGAGCAAGAGAAATTATTATTGTTAAAAAATGAAAAAAAAATCATTGGCATGGAATGTTCAGACAGCGTTTCCATTTGAAGCCATGAATAATGTAGTTATGGTAATATAGCTGCTATTCATAATTACGAGCACTTCATTCCTCGGCATGTTCTCGTGTCACACAGAGCAGGCTGGTGAGATCTGGTCTGCTTCTGATTGTTTGTGCTGTGTTTTGCATTATAAATTATACTCTACTCAAACTCCAGCTCTACCATCAGGAACATTACAGCCAACAACAGCACGTCTCTTAACCTCCCATGCCTAGCTTGAAGTGTGGCTTAACTTGGAGCTCACAGGTTAGCCCCACTCAAGAATTATAACTGGTCTAGAATGAGTGGCTCATTTAAACATTTTAGCAACAAAAAGAAATATACTTTGTAACTATGCATTAGAGTCCTTCCCTCTCATGAGTCTTTTCTTCTTCCTTGAGGGAAGATCTGGATAGCCACAATTTTTGTTAATTTTTGTAACAGAAATTATTGTTGATCTTGGCCTCAGTCACATTTTGCTAAAGAACCCACGTATATCACTTGATGTATGCTGTATTCGTTACATTTTGTGAAACTTTCAAGTTATAATTATTGAGTGTCTTTGCACAAGTCAAGCACTAAATATCCAGTAAATAATAGTGTTTGTAAAAGAATGAGCAGTGTCTATGATTAAAATTAATAGCTATTTCACAATTCTGTGAGTTCAATTTTAACATTTTCTCATATCTAAAACTCAGAGGGAAGGGCTGTGGATACAGCTCAGAGACACAGCTCCTGCCCGGCAAGCACGAAGTCCTGAGATTGATTCCCAATTCCAAAAATAAACAAATAAATCTGAGAGGAAACCAGAAGCAATGCACATGCCTGTAATCCAAGTACTTGTGAGGCTGAGGCAGGGGCATCACTGCCCTGGGCTACATAATGAGTTTAAGGCCAACATGAACTACAATGATACCCCGTCTCAAAAAACAAGAACAAAAATTAAAATAAAAAAAACCCGAGAGGACTTTACATTTTAATGTGTTATTGGTTGTTGGTTATTTTAAAGTCAGTATGCATATGTGACATTATCACATTCATTTGTCCTTGATGTGGCTAAATTGATACCATACCTAAATACAATGCTATGTTAGAATCTCCAGACACTCAGGGCATGTAGTCCTTCCCCACAAGAGTAACATATTCCTTTAATTGTAAATAATTAACTGATACTAGTAAGTTCACAAAAATCAGTAAGTGACAGACTCAACAATAATTTGGACACATTGTTCAAATCCATAGATTTGGCACTTGTTTCAAGAATTTTTGCATTTCATGAACAAATACAAATTTAAAAGATGTGTAAAAGGTACAGACATGAAGTTTTTGAATAAAGGACTTTAATAGAGGAAGAGAAAGATAATAATGAGTAGAAAGTAGTAAAGAAAGAAGGAATGAAAAGAATAAAAAAAACTGTAAATGACACCACTGAATCTGTGATTACACAAACTAACACTAAAATTTAGAATGTAAATATATTTGAAAATATATTTATAAGTACATTTTGCTTTCTGTCAACTCTGTATTTTAATTCCATTCTGTTACTTTTCTGTTCTATTATTGTCATAGTGCTATTGTGTTCAAGTACACGCCATCATTATTAATCTCTCATTTCAGTAGGGTAGCCACTAGGAAAAAACTGAATTTACATTGTATAATTATCTAACTAGTAATAGACAGTAGCAGTCTACAGTTGTCTGATTTCCAACTTTGTATTCCTCTCCCTTCCACCCACCACTCCATCTTCTCTTATTCCTCGTGCTCTAAAGAAAGTCTTTTGTTCTCAAGTGCATAAATCTTTAAAATACAAGCTCTGGACCTCTCTAAGATTAAGGATGAATTTTAAAGTAGTAGTCTATTCGACTATTCAAGAAACATTCCTATAACTCATGGTTATTGATTACTTACTGAGTAAAAGACACTGTATTTGGCTTTCTGAGTGAATTAATATTTAAACAGCTTGTGCTACAACATAGTAAGAGGAGGCTGGAGGATATGTAAACAGTACCAGCAATGATGCAAAATTATTCACTTGTTATAAACTTTCAGTGGAATGAGAATCCTGAATCTTGCCAGCTGTGTCACTTGGAGCAAGATCCTCAACCTCTGAGTGTAAGTTTGCTTAAATGTAAAACGGATGCTAATGATGCTTATCACTTCCTCTTACTCTGAGAATTAAATGAGGAGAAAAAATAGTGCTTAGTGCTAAATAAATGTTAATTTGATAACCTCTGCTGAACACCCTAGCCCTCAGCCTTTTACTGTTTGTCACATTTTTTGAGTGAGTCCTGGATTTACATTTTCTCTCATTTTTCCCCCCTAAACTCAGTATCATTCTTTGTGCATTCCAAATTGCAGGTGTGTGAGGAACACTTTCACCACGACCTTGGCCCTTGAGACTGTGTTTCAAACACATTCTTCATTTTTTGGATAAATAAATAATTAATTTTGCCCATTCTCATAAGCCATTAGTGCTGTAAACTTTTAAAACTCTCTACACTGACCACAAGAATATTATGTGGTATCATGGGACCTTGCCTTGAAAAAAAAAGCAATGAGGGAGGGGAGAAACACTTGGTAGAGAATCACACTGAGATTAGCCCTCCAAATTATGTTTAAAAACTCATCTTTCCATTAATAAAAATCGGAGGATCTTTGGAGAATGAGAAAAGCAGTTCAATGAAGATGTTCATCACAGGCACCAAACTCATTTCTTTCTCTTTAAAATGTATCTAGTTCCAATACCACTACAAAGGAGTTAAACATCACCAAATTATGAATTTTCAATCTACAAAGGCAGAATTCATATTTTCTTATAGAAGCAATGCTAGAAATCAGGATACATGTGGTTGAAAGAGATTCCTTGCCTCTAGTTTCAATATGTTTATATGCAATACATGGTATGGAACCAGAGAGACATGTAAGCTTGGCTTCTTCAAGGCATAAATTTGAGACAACTTTTGCCTAAACTTGGGATATGCAAATGGATTCCCACTTGGCTTTATCTAAGTCAGTTCCCTCACTCAATGAGATTTCTATAGAAAGGAGAACATACATCATGCAGAAGCCTACCAGTCTGTCTGACTGCATCCCTGTCTCAGATGATGTGATGACTACAAGCTGCAGTAATTTATCACTTGCCCACAGTAAAGACAAAGCTAGGAAATGTAGCCTGTGAATGTGGTCCAGAAAAAGGCCAGGTGTTTTGTGAACTGCTGTTCAGATTTTGGGCTAGGAACATTTTTCTCATTTAATATAATTTTTAGAACTTGACAGCAAGATATGTGCTATTTACTCTATGTTAAAATGAAATATTTACTATTAAGGCAACTCAAGTTATTGCTATGAATTATACAGGTGAAGAATAATGAAGCATTTGAAGTCCAGATAATAATCCAAACCAGAATAAAATTCATTAAAGCCTGAGATTTGAGTATATACCTAGTTGTTATTTCTGGCTAATTGACTTTCAAGATACACTTCATAACATCAACAGAAGAGTAATACCTGTCTGGTGTAAAAACACACAGAACAATAAAACAGAATAGAGAACCCAGAAATAAACTGAAGCATATCTGGTCAATTAATTTTCCATGAAGGCAACAATAAGACACAAAATTAGTGTGTTAGTTACTTTTCTCTTGTTGCTGAGACAAAATACTCAACACTCACACTCCGAGTTTGCAAAGGTTTCAGTTCATAATCAGCTCACTCCAAGTCAGGGTGGCTTCACATAGGAGAGCAATTCACAGTAGGCAAAAGACAGCAAAAGCAGCAAAGGAGAAAGAGCTGGGACAAGCTTCTTTCTGTCCCTTATATTGTATCCAGGTTACCTGCCCTAGGGCAGGTATAGATAACATTCACTCGCTTCATCCTAGTACTGGACCATGAATCAGTCACGAACTCCAGATTCATCCACCTCTGAAAGGCCTGCACCCCATAACATGAGGTTTTGGGGGAACATCTAGGCTCAAACTATAACAATGGAAAAAGGATGATATTTTCAAAAAAAGATGTCTGGAAAACTGAATATTCACAAGAAAAAGGAAAACATTGAACTCCCACAAAATATCAACTCAAATTTAATTAATATCTAAAAATAAAGTCAAACCATAAAACTTGTAGAAGAAAAACTGAGAGAAAATTCCTTAATAATGGTTTTGGCAATGACTTTTTTGATATTATGTGAAAAGCCCATGCAACAAAGTAAATACATGTAAGAGGCCACATCAAATTAAAACTTCTTTCTGAACAAAAGAAAAAGAAGCAAAATGAGGAAACAAATTGCAAACCATTCATGTCCAATAAGAGGTTATCATTCAAAGGATATAAGATATCCACACGAATCTATAGCAAAAACAAAACAAAAAAAAAACTTGATTAAAATATGAACTAAAGATATTAATAGATATTTTTGTAAAAAAGATATAAAAGTATGAAAACATCTTTAACATCAGCAGGCAGTAAATAAATACAAATAAAAACCAGAATGAAATATCACCTCAGAGGTATTCAGATAACCATATTATCATCAAAAAGACCAAATAACAAGTGTAGGATAGTGTATAAAAAGAAGAATGTCTGTATGCTTTTTACTGGAGATGTGAAAAGGTACAGCTATAATGGAAAAATATGTATGTTTCTCAAAAAGTTAAAAAATCAATAACTCTACTTGGTATGTATCCAAGCCCAGTGCAGTCAGCACTATGTAGATATGTATATACACTGCTTTAGTCATTTCACCATTATTCACAACGCTAAGATATGCAAACAATCACGGTGGAACATAATTGAGCCTTTAAAATGTATCTTACTCTTGCAAAAGTGTGAATGAAATTGGAGCCCATTGCATTAAATGAAATGAAACTGACAGTGCAAGAAATATGCTGCATTATCTTATACTCACTTACATGTGGAATTTTTAAAAATATAGTCTGTATAATCGTGCCAGCATGCTTTCATTTTTGATAGTATGGTGGCCTTTGAAGAACACTAGCTTCTTTTTCAAACTCTGGTTCCCAAAACAGTTAACAAGTTTAACTTATGAAAAATGTATTCCCTGTCAAAGTACCTTGGGAAAATACTTACATTTGAGAGATAGGATCATTAATTTTCATGCCTAGAATAAAAGCCACACCTTGTGAAGAAAGAGTTGCTGAGAATAATGTAGCACGAGTTGTCAGAAAAGCCGTGACCTCTGCCCTGGTGTCAGGTTGTACTTACGTGTGTTTTTCCTTGACTATTAGATTATTGTGATGATACACACAATAGAGCCATGGAAATATCTTCAGTATATAATATTTCCTAATTTATAGAAGTCCCATGGTTTTGAATGGTAAAGGAATCCTAATACTGAGAGAAATGTCAAGTGTAATGTATTCTGAAAGACTAGCTGTATCAGAATTGCTCAGAGAAACAAGATTAATATTTACTGTCTCTACATTCATCCACATTCTTATGTATAAATATACTCTCTGCATCTCATTCCCTTCAATATTCTGTAAGCATAATCAGGAAGCTGTGTTTCATAAGCCTTTGTCATTATTTCAGTTCCCTGAGAGTTTTAAGAACCACTGCAAAGTTACTAGTTTTACAAATGGGATGATTGAACCCAAGAAGAGAGTAACTTTTTTATTGGTAGAACCTGTCACTTGTGTATCATTCTAGTAATATTTCTATAGCAGAATAAAATATTTATGTAGTATGAGAGTCTTCTTTTATTTTAATGGTACCATTAAGTTGCAAGAAATTTGAATTCCCATCTTCCTTTCAAACACAAGTTATAGTATTTAGATTTCTGTATAAAATCAGATGATTATAATTTTAAAGATATGCATGCTTTATCAGACTAACATTTCAAATGAAAAGAGATCAGAGAATTGTGTAGAAATAGAATTTAGAGAAAATCTGGGAACTGAAATGAATAGAAATAGTTCCTCATATTATCATTTGGGATAATATAATTTTCCCTTGAATTGATGCTCTTAATAAAAGATGAATTGCTACATAGTTCTTTTATAGTTCATACAATATTAAAATTAGCACAAAATGTCCACTGAACACATGAATCTTTATTACCTAATATATTTTGAACTAAATGTGAGTTTAAGCAAAAACAATGGGGAATTTATACAGCGTTTACATGGGCATGTTTTTGGTACATTTTAGCAAAAGTATATATTAATAGGAGTATCAGTAACAGTAAGAATCTCTGGAGTATTTATTCTTTGCATTAGGTGAAAACTTCAGACATTTTCCCAACAGAGATGAAAGAATAAGCTTAGCTGAAGAAAGCTGAGTCTCTGGTACTTTCAGTAGTTTGTATATAAATTTGAAAAAGCCTCCTGCCACCACTATCATTGGGTTTCTAATATTGCTCGCAATGTCCAATTTAAGGATAAATGGATGTGTATCTATTTTATGGGTAAGCACTCTTTTATTTATTTCTCTGATCAGAGCCCAAAATTTGTGCATTATTAAGTATAGACACTGCTCAGAATCTGCCTTAAAATCACCATTTTGAACTCTAAATAAGACCAAATGTCTTTTTGTTATCAAATAATATACTTAATCTCTTAATTTATATTCTCCACCATTTATCTGCATTCTTTCTTTATCTAATCACCTTTTTGTTAGAAGCAAATAATTTCAGAGTTATAAAAACAAATAACAATGACAAAGATTCAAAGTTGAATGCCCTAGAAAACTTTATGAAAGATGAGTTAAGATCACTCAATATTCTTCAACTTAGTTTATTCATTCATCTCTGTTGGGAATATGCCTGTAGGTCTCACCCTAATTCAGAGAAGAAATATTCCAGAGCATCATGCTGTCACCAATATTATTACCAATGTATATTTCTTGCTAAAATATATCAAAAACATGGCCATGTAAAGGTTGTATAAATTCCCCATTGTTTTTCTCTAAAAAGGCTAGAAGAACCAGGAGCATGATACAACTTTAAATATCAGAAGATGTGAAAAGTAGACATGTTCCAAGAGCAAAAGCTAAAGAATGCCAAGCCTAGGCATTGCAAGAAACAGTTAGATGCTGAAATGTGGAACAAGCTGTTTAGAAACTGAATTTACTTTTCTATGGGATTTCACGGAGCAACAGAACTTACCTGGGCATAGTGGCACACATAGAAATCCCAGCGCTGGGAAGGCTGAGGGAGGAAAATTTTGAGTTTGAACTCAAAAGGAGAGAAGGTGGCAATACAGTTTATATAGTTACTCCTGGTATTTCCGTTCTTCCTTTTTTTCTTTCCTTTTTTTCTCTCTTTCTGTCTTCCTTCCTTTTTTGGCCTTTTACCTTTCATATATTTTTCAATAACTGTATAATATGTTTTTAAAAATAAATCAAATGTGCATGAATTACAACTGAGAATGATGCTGAAGACAGGGCCCCGCATTATGAGTTGTTGAAGAAGATAACAATGTTCCTGTTTATCTTGGGATTTTACAGATTTCCTGATGACTAACCCTGACTGTCACTTCTGTATCTCATTCATTCTTTGAGGGTCTATGTAAAAAACACCGTTCTTGGTCTTGAGAGCAGGACATAAAAGGACAATAGGCACACAGAGTGGAGACCTGATGGAACTGAGATTAGCCGTGGGAAACTGGATTGCAAGACACAAAGCTTAATGAGGTCTGCCCCTTAAGGTAACCCCCTCCCAGCAACAGTGACAACAACCTAGCTTTGCTTTCATATCCATCACCACCAAAATCTTCTGTCGAACTGCCTATTCTGGGCTCTCATTAAAACTGCCCACCAAAGTCTGGATCAATCCCTACACTCTTCTTTCTCCATGGTGCCTTCCCTCAGAGCCTCTCCTAGCTAGCAGAAGTTTCCTTTGTTGGTTTTAATAAACTATGGCCAGTTTGTTTCCACTACGGTGTCCACGGACTCCATTCTTCATTGTCTTCAGGTAAAGATCTCAGAGGGAAAAGAAAAATTGATAAAGGCCCATGGGGAGGCCATCCAGTAAAACAAGTTGAGCAAAGGAAAGACTTTCCAGGTATTCAAAAAGCATGAGGTCAAAGGTTTCAAATAAGAAGGAAGCAGGCAAATTATTCTGGGAGACATTATCAAATGCAACCAAAAATGTCTATTCGTTGCCAAGTTTTGTAGCTGAATGTCAAGCTGCATATCTGAACTAAAATGGCTTCAAATGCAGTGTACGGCACCATCAACCTGACCTCCTACAATGAAAACCAGCATCCTCTGACCGAGAACGTTATTCTTTTATTCAAAAAATCACCATGGGAATAATCAGTAAGCAAAATAAAATGCTATCAGAAGTTTAGAGCTGTGATTTGAGAAGAAAGAAATTTTTCCAGTGCTGAAATGATTAGGAAAATAAGACAGAGAGGTCTTCTAATTTTACTTAAATTGTGACCGATAAATCAGGATACATCTTGCACATAGGAGAAAAATATATACTTGTCATTGGCACTAAGGGTAATAATTGATTATGATTGTGTTTCTCCAATAGTTACATATAGTTCATGCATTCTCAATTTATTCAAATCATCATGGATAAGGAAAACATGGTTTATAATATACTAGGTTTAGTGAAAGATGTGACTTTTACATATTATCATATTTTTAAATGGGTTTATGTTTCTTTTTTAATTCTAATTTTATAGGATGAAAAAGAAGAGCAATGGTCACTTATATCATTATGGAACTTAATGTAACACGAGTCCACTTTTTATGGACTCACTTTGCAACTCAATGAACTAGCCTTTATTCCTGTAACTGGAGTGGGTTAAATGGAGAAAGATCATCTCATCTTAAAAAATTTACTAGACACTTATCTGTATAAACCTAAATGCAAATGTACTCATACCATATTAGTTCCAGTGACATTTATAACGCACAAAAGCTATCCATTATAACAAAACACAAGGCACTTTCCTATTTGCTTTATGGCAATCATGTAAATCTTTCACACAGGAAAAATATATAGTAAGGAAAAATATCAAAATTATTTGTTGAACATTAAATTTGTATGGGAAATGCAATTGTGACTTTACTATTTGTGATAACCTGAATATTCTATTCTTTAAAATAATTATAGCTTTACTGGGCAAAGCAAGAAATATTTTTTTCCTTTGCTGTTTCCCTGAGGCAGGTCCTTGTATATCTTTCAGTGTCAGCAGGGTATAAATCTGAACAATCTCTTCAAGCAGAGAATTTAGCCCAAACACACACCAATTAGATTGTTCCATGTGTATTCACTAAATATTTTTTCAAATGAAAGATAGACCAAAAAAAAGAGATATAAAATAACCTATTTCATGTGCATTCTCACAGCCTGTGTGTCTGGGTGTTTGTCTCGGTATCTGCCTCCAATGTGGGGAATATAAGTATTTGTAAAACAATGTAGGCCTTTGAAATGCCTAATCCAGCTGCATTTCAAAGAAAGCTTGCCCCAGCTGTAGAATGAATGCCTCAATCAAGGCTACAGCTGGAGTCCTCTCAGAATGGAGTCTTCATGGAAAAAGGAAGGCCAGAGGCAAGATGCCTATTGGACCAACAAATATATCTTGCATTTTGCCAAAATGATCAAGAGTGTTTTAAATTAATAAGGACAAGATGTGTTAAGACACAGTTCATTTGTATCTAAGTTACAAAAAGAAGTCAAGAAAGTAATAGATATACCCAATGGCAATGTGCTTTGAAGGAGAATTCTCACTTTTCATAAGTTTCACATACAAAATTCTGCAGGTTAATTTACTTGTACTAACCGGAAAGTTCTTCAGTGGGTTTAGTACCATGGTATGCACATTTATTTGTGTTTATGAGATAACAAGTGCCAGTATCAAACACAATACAGAAATAAAAAACTCCTGTAGAAAGAAAGCTATTAGTGAAGAAAAGAGGTAACATGATATATACTCAAAAATACAAAATTGAGGGTCCGGGATATAGCTCAGCAGCACAGTACCTGCCTGGCAGCAGGAGGTCAATGAGTTTGATTCCCAATCCCATCTCCCCAAAATACATATGTACATAAAATCAATATTCATTTTATTAAATGAGAGAATAATGGGACTTATGCATCTGAAAACCTCTACTTGGAAGTCTGAATTTCAATATCAGTTAATAAAAAAAAAATATATTCACAATTGATAAGAGTAAATTTCCATTCTTGTGGAAATGTTTAATTTTTAATTTCTGAAATTTTTTTTCTGATGTAAGAGACTGAAAGGTTTCTGCCCTAGTCTAAATTACTGGACATTACGGCTGTGGTCTAACACGGCAGAAGGCCAAAGCAAAAACAACACTTACCCTGAGAACCACTTGCTCCTCCTTCCTCTTCAGCTCTGATTACAATTTCCTTTCCTGTGCAAAGAGAATTCCAATCAATTTCTCCTGCATCATCAATGCCTCCCCAAGTGCTGCTTCCATTCAGAGATCACATAACCTTTAGCAACCATCTATATCCAGCAGAGGAAGTCCAGCCTACAAGTCATGTGCTCCTCTCCACATCCTCAATAAAAGCCACTCTTTCTTTCCTTTTGCATATCTTTTGCACCATAACAGAGACCTATTAAGTTTATCAAAGGTAAAGGAAGAAAAATCATAAGTTTGCTATTTTACCTTCCTAAGTTTAAACAAATTTAAATGTGTTTCTCAAAATTTAAAGCACAGGATTACATAGGAGTCTGATAAATCAGAGTCAGATTCATTGGGTCCAGGGCACGACCTGTGTTTTAGCATTTCTGACAGATACCATAAGTGAGGTTTGGTGGTGTTGACCCACAAATTTCACAATAACTAGCAAGGAAAAGGAAGACTATTCTTTTCCAAAAATTATATCCATAAACTATACCATAAACATAAAATAAATAAATTTTTAGACCAAAAAATGTATAGAACATTAAAAAGTAAGATAGATAAAATTGTCAGCTACAAAATCATACTTAATATAAAATAAGTTACTTGGAGGACATAAATGAAGACATACTATCACTGAATAAAACAAAATTGGATGTTAGTTTTAACTTTTAACTTATGTTAGATTTTGCAGTTGCTAAGGACTTCTCCCCCTTCAAAACTAAAAAAAAGAAATTATTGACTTGTATACATCTGTAAGTCATGCAGTGTCTTTGAAACATAAAAAAAAAGAAACATAAAGCTAATAAAGTGAGCATTGCCAGTGACTTTATCATTTAATTACCTGATTATTTGTTACATCTCTCCTGTGCTCTTCCCCACTACTGCTAGACATATACTTGAACTATTTTCTGATTGAGTGATTTGTACTCAATCTAGAGCAGTGCAGAATATTAAAGAGAGGAGTCAAGTAGATAAGAAAAGAGTTTAATGGGATGGGTACGGAGGGAGTCACCACGGAGAAGGCTGCGGGCTCTCGCTGCAGAGAAAGGGCAGGTTCTGCCTGATAAAGGCTCTGATGGAAGGGCTGTGGGGACCTATGTGAGCTGATTTATTTTGTGAGAGTGCAGGGGATTGGGTAAACCTTTACATTCCTGAACTTTGGCAGACTTTTGGGAGGGAGAAGCTATGGGGGCTTCTGGGAAGAAAGAGGTGTGCGTTATCAGGGTAGAGCTTTGAACCGTTGCCATGATTATTGTGCTGTCTCTTAGACGGGGGACCTAACATTTGCAAAAGTAAAATTGAGCAAAACATCCTGACAAAGTTCTATCATCTACACTCTGTTTTTCTGACCCAGCACCATCCTTATGATTTCTCCCTGCAAGTTTCACTCTGAGAAAACAATAGTACCTATAAGGAGGGATTTGCCTTCAGGTATTTCCTACCATAACTAACCTGAGAAAGGCATAATACCTTGCAGTGTGAGTACAAATACTCTATGTTTTGTTGTAAATCCTAAAATTGCTGGCAAAGGCTATGGATTCAATTAACCCATATGCTTAGTGTTAGGAAATAGCCAGAAAAAGAGAATAGTAAAGGCTGTGTCTGAGAGCCTAATTCATTACAGAAACATGTTTGCCATCCAAAGCACTGGTATATCAAGGCATATTTCCACATAAGAAATAATGGAAACTCAATGATGCATTCCACAGCTGAAAAGTACTCTTATAAAATTATTATAATCCTTTAATATAATACAAAATAATATAGAGAATGCAACATATAAAGAAAAATAAATATTTTAACTTTCACTTACCTCTGAAAACCTTTATGGCTTTAAGGCTATATCTATTGACTCATGGAATCTTTTTTTTTCACGCAACTTTAACAGGGAGCTTATCCAATGATACTTGGTTTTCCTCTTTTTTAGAATTTTATGGAAATACGACATTGTGCTGTTATTAAATAGATTCATCACTTACTAAAGCCTTACTCATGTTGAGCTTTTCTACACAATTTTGCCCTGTTTCTCACATTTTTACACCTCTTCCTAAATTCACTTGAATTAAAGGATTCTCCTACCTTTTTCTGCTCTGTATATGCAATCTCTTTTGCAACCCCTTGCTATCACAAGATGATCACACACAATCCCATCATGAGAGAGAGAGAGAAAGAGAGAGAGAGAGAGAGAGAGAGAGAGAGCAAACCATTGGCTCAGTTGTGTTCATTTACTACTTGTTTCTCCTGCATATACTCAGAGCTACAACAGATAATGGTGTATATGTTGCTTTAAGCATCAGATATGATACAAAAAACTCAAGAAGATAATTTTGCTTTCTTTGCAAGATATAGAATTTGCAATTAATAAGTATTTTCTTTCAGTAGTTGAAAAATTGTTTGCCATTTTTTTCTGATCCCCAGGGATTCTGATGATAGATTTGCTATTACTCAATTTCTCTCTGATGGTAAATTGTTTTGACTTTCTCTCTTTTTCTTTGGGCCTTATTTGGTAACTTTATTTATTTATTTAGAGACTTATCAAATATTCTTTTGGATTCTGTTTAATATATCTCTATCTGTGTCACTCTTCTATTTCAGGGATGCTGATAGCATGGATATCAAAACTATAGTATAGTTTATATATCCACAACTGCTAAACTTCTATTTATTTATTTATTTATTCATTTATTTATTTTGCTACCGGAGATTGAAGTCATGATGTGTCACTGAACTATATCCCTGGTCCACTCCTGTCCCTTTTCTTATGTTTTGTCTTGTATATGAAAATTGCAATTTTTCTATATTTCAGTCTTCTCCATTCTGCTATGTATTTCATTCATTTTATTTTTATTTCACTTAACATTTTTTCACTTCTAGAATTTCCATATTCTTCTTTTTCTCCCATATTTTTGTGGGTGAGATATTTATTTCTTTGCCAAAACTTCCTTTCCTTTCTTCATTTCTTTGTTTTTGCAGTGCTGTTAGTTAAACTCATGGCTAAATCTCATGAATTGCTAACTGCTTTGATGTTCTTTTCACTTTTCAAGTTTCAGTATTTTTTGAAACATTTTCCTGTTAGCTATATGCTAACTATTTAAAAACCTTTGCAGATAATTCTAATGTTTACTTTTATTTTTTTTCTTGATATTGGCTTTTAGAGTTCACTTCTTCATTTATTCTGACATCTTCTTGTTCTTGTAATGATTAACAATTTTCTATAAAACACTCATTTTGGGGATATTATGTTAACTGACTTAGGATAGTAATTAATTCTTAGTTGGGTTCCTTGATACTACTACTCTGGAGTGAAAAATGTGGATGTCTCCTTGCTACTGATTTATAGAGTTATTCATCCATGTTCTACACCATGCATTGTTGATACCAAGTTCAGTGCCTTCAGATATGAAATATAATTTTCATGTTTCACAGAAGCACTCAAGCAATATATTATCTTCTTATTTTCACCTTTCTTCACCCATTTTCTCCAGCCCATTAACAGCTACAACAAAAATGAATGCACTTTGAAAACATCAATTTTTTTCTGTCCTCCATCCTACTCATGTAAATTCAGTTAGTTTGTAGAAAGACACTAAAGACTATCATTCTCTTACTCTTACCATGGAAAAACAAAATAAAACAAAATTTAAAAATCATACATTCTTACAAAGCTAAGTGGAGAAAATTGATTTCTTTATATGTCTGTAAACACAAAGGGGGCCAGTTTGGACTGTAAAGTAAGACCTTGTCACAGGAAGAGAGAGACTTATTTGAAGAATAAATTCCATAGAGCAATGGGCCAGTTAGAGAACTTCCAATGAAGTTCCTAAATCATATTCACTATAATTTGGGATTTTCTTTTTCTTAACTCATTTTAAATTAAATTTATTGGTACATTTTAGGTATACATAATGATCATATTCATCATAGGGAATTTGTACCTGTATACAATATAACTTGGATTTTTTTTTTCATTTTCTATTCCTCTACCCTTTCATCAATCCCTCTTAGTCTCCTTCTCTACGAAAGTTTTGTTTCCATTTTTCCCAGTTTTGTCTAATTTTTTTTTCTTTTCTCTACCTTTCTCTACCTTTTTTCTTTTCTCTACCTTCTCTACCTTTTCTTTTCTCTACCTTCCCCTCCACAGAGCTTCCTCCTATTTGAATATTTTATTTCTGTTTCACAGTATCTGTTGCACATTTTGGTTATTTACACTTTTCATTTCTCATATGAGAGAAACAATGCAATGTTTATATATTTGATTTATTCAAATCAATCGAGTGATTTCCTTCACTCAAGAATATAGCTTGGAATTTATACAAGATGTAAACTCCATCTCTATAGAAAGATAGAAAAAAGTCGACATTTTAAACATGTAAGTAAAAATAAAAAATTACCTACTTTATTTTATTTTAAAAATAGTAGTAATACAAAAATTAACAAAGACAAGACAGGGAGCCGGGGATTTAGCTCAGTGGCTTAAGCGCCTGCCTGGCAAGTGCAAGGTCATGAGTTCGATCCCCGGTACCAATAAATAAATAAATAAATAAAAGACAAGGGCGTCACAATCCCTCACTTGAAATTATATTATAAAGCTACTGTGATAAAAATAGTGTGGTGCTGGCAAAAAAAACAGACCTGAAGATCAGTGGAATAGATTAAAAGATATAAAAATAACTGACATATGATCGGCTACCTTATCTTTGACAAAGGTGCCAAAGACATTTGGAAAAGAGATAGTCCCTTTACTAAATGGTGTTATAAAAACTGACTTTCCACATGTTGAAGATTAAATGTGGACCCATATCCTTCACCACATACTAACCTAAAATCAGTATGGACTAAAGATCTTAATATTAAAACAGAGACATTAAATCTACTGGAAGACAGAGTAGCAAAACTCTTGAAGACATTGGTATAGGCAAAGACTTTGTGAATAAAACTGAAAGTGCACAGAACTTATCTCAAAGAATTAACAAATGGGATCTCATCCTACTGAAAAGCTTTTATACAGTGAGAAAAATCACCAACAGAGTGAAGAGACAACCTACAATATGGAAGAAAATGTTTGCCAGCTGTTTCTCAGACAAAGGATCATTATCATGAATGTATAAAGAATTCAAAAATATCAGTCTTCCTGATTTAAAGACCCAATCCAAAAATGGGCATCTGAGATGAACACACACTTCTCAGGTGAAGAAATACACACAGCAAATAAATACGTGAAAAAAATGTTCAACAGCACTGGTCATTCAACAAATACAAATTAAAACAACACTGGGATTTCAGCTCCCCCAGAAAGGTTAGTACTAAGAAATCAACCAATAACAAATGCTGGAGCGGCTGTAGGGAAAAAAGAACCCTTCTCTGTTGCTGGTGCGAATGCTGACTGGTGAAACCACTGTGGAAATCAGCGTAGAGATTCCTCAAAAAACTAGGATTCGAGGACCCATTCAGCCCAGCTATTCCCCTTCTGGGTATCTTCTCAGAAGAATTAAACACATAGTGATATATGTACACCCATGTTTATAGCGGCATAGTTTATAATAGCCAGATCTTGGAAACAACCTAAATGCCCACCAACTGAGGAATGGATAAAAAAGATGTGGTATTTCTATATAATTGAATGCTATTCCACCATAAAGAATGATAAAATGGACATTTTTAGAGGTAAATGGATGCACTTTGAGATCATACTTATTAGTGAAATAAGTGTCACACTTATTTAAACATTATATTGCTTCATTAACATGATAAGGAAAATACTTGTATTTTGTCCCAGAGAGAGTGACTTCAGCCACGCAATGACCCAGGCCACATCTGCCTTTACTTTAACTGTGAGCCATTTGGAGGTGGCTTTTGGATGTCTTAATAAATTTTTGATGTGTTACAAGTTTTGGATTTTTTGCATCTGGACATCCAGTTGTTTCAGTATATTTACTGAGGGTGTAATCTTTTCTCCACTTAACTGCTTTTGCATCTTTGCCAGAAATCAATTGTCTTTAATGTAGTATTATTTTGGGACTTTATATTAGTATGTTGGTGGTTTGTCTGTCTTGATGTCAATGCCATTTTGTCATGATTAATTGTAACTTGGTTATGGGTCGTGGGATTGGGGTGGGTTGGAGCTCTGATTTTATTCCTTTATCAAAGTTGTTAGGACTATTCTGAATCTTGTACCTTTTTACAGAAATGTAGGATTCAAAATATTAATCTTTATGAAAAATGATGTTGGCAGTTTGATAAGGGATTGTGTTTTTTGATCTTCATTATTTCCTTCTATTCACTTTTGGTTTTATTCTGTCTTTTAATTTTAACTTATCAAAGAGGGATATGAAGATATTTCATAGCTTTCTTCTTTTCCAGTAAATATACTTTGTGTTAAAAATTAACATAATGTAGATGCAAGAATTATACATAAGCAATAATAGCTAAAGGATAGGAGAAGGTAGGTGAAATAATAGTGTTTTGAGTGTCTTGTACTCATATTTTGTTGTGATAACATTAAGAGTAAATTTTTTAATATCTAGAGTAAACCATAAAGAATAAATATAAATAAACAAAAATTTATCCTCCAGCCTGATCCAGGAAGAGAACCAGAAAACGGCCCCAGATTTCGGCCACTGCCATGGTGGAACCCAGCAGTCTGCACAAAGAAGCAATTCGCCCACCCTCCTGGTAAGTGCCTTCCTCTGGCGTGAGCCAAGTGGAGACCCAGTATTGTCTCTTGAGCCTACCAGTACACAGGCTTGGAATCAAACATCCCAACCACTACCCCCCACCCCGTGGCAACTGGGGACAGAGGTCTGAGCATATCTTGGCAGGATGACTGTATGCAACATAGCAAATACGGGGGATCTCCTCTATCTTCTCTTTGAAAGCAAGTGTTGTTTTCAGTTTTGTTTTCATTATGATGGATTGCTTTACTCTATTCAATATTCTTTTAAGATTGATTTTATAATGTTCTGTCTTTGGTTTGATTTTGCTGTAATTAATTGACTAGACAACTATTAGGAAGATAATGAGATATACTATGGTATCTATTACTGTTACCCTAGTAACCTGCTGTGAAGTTCTGTACCAAATTCACTGCACTGTCTCAATTGACTTTGTTCTGTCTTGTTCTGTTGTATTTCTACTACCTTCAAAAAATATAAATAAATAAATAAATAAATAAATAAATAAACAAAAATTTGTAAAAGCTGTAAAGCTAAAAATATTAAAATAAGAAAATAATTAGGCAGGTAAAAATGTCAAAGCTTGACAATTCTGTCAAGAACACAGAGTCATAAGCATTTCTTCTGAAAGTGTAAGAAAAGATAATGTGGAAATTTGTTCATTTATTGTGAATTTAGCACAAAATTTTTGTACCATGGCTTAAGTATTTTACTGTCCAGATTGAACACATTTGTCCAACAGATATAAACATAAATGCATTGATGTTAATACTACTGTTAGCTAAAACGTAGAAATAGTCAAAATTTTCAACAATAATTTCTTGAAATTATTGGCAATAAAAAGAAACACAATATATTTCTGAGCTTCAAAGACATCACCTTAAGTGAAACAAACCCAGAAGTACACATATGATTTCTCTGTATTTTAACAACAGAAACAAACTGATTAAGATTTATTATATACTTAGAAACTACAAGAGTGGTTTTCTTTCAATGACAGTGGCAATAATTGTGTTACTGGTAACTGTCTATAAATCCATATGCAGACATTTTTCAGGATGGTGGGATGTTTTATATTGTTATGTCCTTATTTGGTAGTTCAGTACACAGTTAACAACAGAAACAAACTGTATATCAGTCAAAATACAGCATGTTGTTCTATCAGGGACTGATCAGTCTCCCAATCTTATGGATGATCTGATAGAAAAGGATTAAATAAAAGAACCTACGTAATATAGTTGGTGCAGTCCAAGAAGGTCAAAACTCTCTTGGAGCAAAGACAAAGACTTCTCTGGTCTGTCAGTATTTACTGGGCCCTTAGCATATCAGAAGTGTATAGGGAAGAGGAGGTCACGTCTGAGGCAAAAGCCCTCAAAAATGACCTAGGCCTTGAGAAGCTAGAACATGAAAGACATTGCAAGCAATAAGTCTTGCTAATTGAGAGAGCTGTGTTATCACTAAGGTTGGCAATTACCGGCCTGGAATATGGAGTGCGAGCCAAATGCCCTCAGCTGTGCTCTTATGTCACATTGGAGGCTGGGAATATGAGCTTTCCCGACACAACCAGAGAGCCCTGTGGTCAGCAACCTAACCCTCACACAGCCCAGTCCCCACCACAGTTCTATGTCTTTTATTGCATATGAATTATGCTTTATTTTAAAAAAGTACAAGGAAGGAAGAAAGGAAGGTAGAAATGGGAAAAGGTATAGAAAGAAATAGAAAAGGAAGGGACAGGCTTGGAGTTTACCTCAGCGGCCTAAGTGCCTGCCTGGCAAGCACAAGGTTGTGTTTGATCCTCAGTGAAAAAAAAAGAAGGAAGGAAAGCAAGAAGTTAGGAAGGAAGGAAGGACAAATGAAAGAAAGAAAGAAAGAAAGAAAGAAAGAAAGAAAGAAAGAAAGAAAGAAAATGAAGAGACAAAGGTAAAGAAAGGTA
This sequence comes from Dolichotis patagonum, assembly GCA_004027295.1. NCBI lineage: Eukaryota > Metazoa > Chordata > Mammalia > Rodentia > Caviidae > Dolichotis > Dolichotis patagonum. Next base: position 89,096 of record PVJX010002010.1, read on the forward strand.
AATATAAAATTTTGTCTTGATTTAGCCACATGTCAAATCATTTATGTAACCCTAGCCTTCAATTTTTTAGGACTTACAGACGATGCTGTCTTTGCGATTCTCTCAGGTTAACTGTCCACATTATTGGCTCATTACTTCTCTACTTCTTCCCCGATCATGCACACAAAATGTAGAATTGTATGAATCATTCACTGCACTGATCATTTTAAAAATAAATGCATATAAATGTGTGTTTTGCTATTCTTAAATTTACTTTTTGTACCACTGTTTTGTCCTTGATTACAAATCCTTTTGCTTCTGCCAAAAATGCAGAAAGGCTGAAATGTACTGTTACAGCAGTGAAACCGAGGCTCAAGGACACTAAGTGATATACCCAAAGTCGTAGTCAGAGGAGCTGAAATTATTTGCTAAGATATCTTAGATCCCCAGGGGACGATGCACGCCTCAGCACTACCTGAATTGGAAGGCATTGTACCAAGTTCTGGGTAACCTGAGTTTTAGTCCTTATCTTCTCTTAAATTTAAATAATTTAAGAAAAGTTATTTTAAAAAGTACAAAAACAATTTATTCATTTGATCAACAATCTACACAAAACAGGAAAAATATCCATTAATAGAAAAATAAGTCCATAGATAATGGAATATTCATACAATAGAATGCTACTCAATGGTAAATTTAAATGAGGTTAAATATAGACGAGAACATGGGTGAATCTCAAAAATGTTGCATCAAATGAAATAAGTCAAATACAAAATAAAATTTTACAGGCACCATCTATATGAAACTCTTGAAAAGATCAAATTAATCTAAAGTGAAAAATGATCCTCAAACAATTAGACCAGGAATAAGTAAGATTGACTCGAAAAAAACAACAGAGACTTCCATAGTGATGAAAAGATCCTATGCGATGATTGTAGTGGTGACACAATGTGCTGATTTGCTAAAACTCATAGCTGGTTACTGCTCTTAAATTTGACACCTTTTTGTATTCAAATTATACCTCAGAGTTGATTTTTTTAAAAAATGAAAGGGTTGGATTTTGTCATCTACAGATAGCTTTTAACTTCATGATTTTAGCTCTATTAAACAGTAATAATGTTTGAGAAAGTACTTAAAGGAATTTTTAAATGCTGAATACATTTCAAGCATAATTATTAGCAATCACGATACTATTCATTCAATGGTATTTGAAATGAATGCATTTATTAAAGGGAAACGACCACACAGCTTCACAAAGTTTAAACTTCTGAACTTTGCTTTGGAACGAATAGAAGAAAAGATATATGTGTGTGTTTGCGTCAGTGTGTGAGGATTTGCTCCTATTCTTGTTTATTTGTTTTAACAGACTTTGAGAATCGGGGGCATGGGTAAGATCTACAACATAGGTGACTTTATGTAAATACAAATGAATCAGAGCCATCTCTTGCAATTTCTCTTAACATTCAAATCATTTTCTCAATTAGAGAAGAAAAGTGTCTAACGAACTGTTTTTGGGTTTTCATCAAATTTGCAGTGTTTCAAGAACAGATCAAGATGTTTGATGAAAATAAGCAGCAGCTGGATTTGCCCTTCCCTATCACACGGTTTTTTGGGGAGTAGTTCATAAATCCTTACTGCTCAGTGCCTCAGAAAACAGATGGCTCTTGGAGGCCATGTTGATGGCCAAGAAATCATCTCATTATTATCATGAAAAGCATCTTCCACTTCTCATTTAGATGAATGATACAGTGGTATTTCTATCTCTAAGAGGTGCTAATTAAAACGGAAAGAATTTGTTTTTTAAATTGAAACTTGATGAGTATCAGAGCATCTCCCAGACTTGAAGATTTCCAATCCTTACTCTTGAGGTACATGATTTTAATCTCCAATTTTAAATTTGTAATCTGAAACTAGACATGTTGGCCCCCATCTGTCATTCGACCTTCCAAACATCTATCATAAACTAAATCACAGATGCTAGAGGGAAAGTGGGGGAGGCACAGTGCTTACTGAGTGCAAGATAATTTATATGCATTATTATAGCCCTTTTACATAAAGATTGAAAGTCTTTGGCAATAGTGAATACACACAAACTTTAAAGTGACTTTCAAACTAATTTAAAACTAGTCCTGAATATTTGTCTTGCTATAAAAATAACCAAGGCAATCTGGCTTAATAGGATGAAAATGGACCTTGGACTCTAACAGGCCTGAAATGAATTCCTTATTCTATTCTAATTGTTTAACATAGGAAAATCTTTTATCTTTGTGTGTGTGTGTGTGTGGTACCGGGGATCGAACTCACAACCTCACGCTTGCTAGGCAGGAAATTATGCCATTGAGCTAAATCCCCAACCCTCTCTTATCTTTATAAAAACAAATTTTTCATGTTTGCAATGGTGAAGGTAATGTATTTCTTAGTATTACAAATATTTAATGAACAGGCATGTATGCGAATTCATAAAAATGAATCTTGCATGTAATTGGCACTTATTAATACTAAGTACCCTTTTGTTTTGTTCTGAGTTTATACTCATCAAATCAACTAGCAAAACACCAAGTTGAGATATTAATGGCTGATTTGATATCCTGGTTAAGATAGCTAAGTTCAGCAACCTCATAGAGGTTTGAGACAGGGAAAAGTAGGATTTGGGAAGTTTTGTCTAACAAGTCATTGTTTTAAGAAGCATGTTGGTGGTTGATTATGCTGAAAGATAAATTCAAGCAATACTACCAAGACTTCTGTGTGTCTTAACTGATTGAAACTTAACAAAATGAATGTTTTTCAATGTAGAAACATAAACTGTCCACACTGGAATCATTTCTAACAAGAATGTTGAAACATAATCTCTGAAATTTTTATTGTGAAAAGGCAGTTCAGGTATTGCTGGTAGAATCCAATGTACATAACTACTGATTTGTACCAGTTATGAAATTTTTCTGGGTGTAGAAATCATGTTAACTCTGAATCATCTCAGCATTTGAATCATTTAGCTCACTGAAAACTTAAAAGTCCCTAGTTAGATGAAACTGGATGGGTTAGTACCACCTCACAAAGCAGAGAAACCCATTACTATACTATACTAACTCTTTAGCTATACTAACTCTCAGACCAGGCTGACATGTTCTGAATTTTTTCCCACTTAGCTGTAGATGAGCCAAGTAGGAAAAGATTCTATTATAGATGGAGATGAACAGATACATATAACTCAGCTTTGCTTATGTCAGGATGAAATTGCCTCACACACCTGTGGCTCCTCCACTGAGGCTGCTATCTCAAAGGAATGGGCGCCTCCTTATGTCTTCAGAATAGAAAAGAACACCTTTCTCTCTCCCAGCCTTTCTCGCTTCCTAGCCTGCTAATAACAAATTCCACTAATAATGACATTTAATAAAATGTATTACATTTGCATAATATATTAGAATTCATAAAATTCTCTTACATACAACTTCAAGTTTGCTTGATTAAATATACATATAATCACCCTGCTCATTCTTGTCTCTTATGTTGGCACTGTGTATAGAGTTGCAAATTTGGGAAACATTAAACTTTACAATGGCCTTATGAATAAGACAAAGAAGATATTCTCAAAAGAAATTTATCAAAATCAAACTCATGGTGTCATATGAAAAGAGGAAAGTTTAGCACTTCCATTGACAAGAATGAAAGAGACCTTTGGTCTGACAACAGATATATGGTTAAGGAATTGCCACCTCTTTCATGGCATCTAACCACCATTTTTACATGAATGGATAATTCCATTTAGCATTACAGCAGGGTATAAAATAAGCATGCAAAAATTCATAGCATTCATATATAGCAATAATTAACTGAAAAAGAAATTAGGAAAGCAATGCCACTCACGGTAGCATAAAAACATTTAAATATTTAGGTATTAACCTAACTAAGAAAATGAAAGACATCTACAGTGATAATTACATCAGATTGAAATCATAAGGATATTAGAAAATGGAAATACATACCCTGTTCCTGGCCAGGAAGAACTAACATAATTAAAAAGACTGTAATTCCAAATCTGACATACAGATTTTACACAATCTCAATCAAAATACCAATGTAGTTTCTCACAGAGCTAGAGAAAACAATCCTAAAATTTATATGGAATCAGAAGAGACTCAGAATAACAAACGCAATCTTGGGTAACAAAAGCAAAGAAGGCATCACAGTTCCAGTGTGTATTATAAATGTACCGAGATTAAAACAGCATGTTACTAGCACAAAAATAGGTGTGTGCAGGAATGGAGCAGAATAGAGGAAGCAGAGACACTCCCAGGCACATACAGCTATTTGATCTTTGACAAAGGAGCCAATAGCTTATACTGGAGGAAAAATGGTCTCTTTAATAAATGGTGCTGGCCACATGCAGAAGAATGAGTCTACACCCATAAATCTCATCACGTACTAAGCTAAAGTCAAAATGGATCAAAGATCTAAAAGTTAAAATAGAAATACTCAATCTACTGGAAGTTAACATAAGCAGAACTCTTGAAGACAAAGGCATAGCCAAGGACTTTCTGAACATTGACACAAGAAATAATACCAAGAATCAACAAATTGAATCATATTAAATTAAAAGGCATATTCACAGCAAATGAAACAACCGAGTGAAGAAACAACCCACAGAATGGGAAAAATATTGCCAGATATTCTTCAGACAGACGACTAATGTTAAGATTATATAAATAACTGAAAAAATTAGGCCACCCAAAATGAAAAATCCAATAAGAAAAAGTGCAAGTGAAGTAAACAGATACTTCTCAGAAGTACAAATGGCCAATAAATGCATGAAAAAATATTCATGACTGCTGACCATGAGACAATTGCAAATTAAAACAAACACTGAGGTATCATCTTACTCCAGAAAGAATGGCTATCATCAAAAAATCTAATAATAACAAATGCTAGTGAAGATGTAGGTAAATAGGAACTCTACTACATTGTTCCTAATAAAGTAAGCTACTACGAACACTACAAAAATCAGTGTGGAGATTCCTCAAAAAAGATATAAACAGAAATTCCATTTGACCTAGTTATCCCCCCCACTAGGTATCTTACCAAAGAGTTAAAATCATCAGATTATGGAAATACATGCATATCCATGTTTATAGTGGCACGCTTTATAAAAGCTAGATTTTGGAAAAGAATACATGTCCATAAACAGAATGGATAAAGAAAATGTGTTATTTTTACAAAATAGACTACTATGCTGTCATAACGAAAGATTATCTTGAGGTATTAATAGGAAAATGGATGGAACTTGAGAACACGATATTAAGTTAAATAAATCATATCTAAAAGCTCAAATATCACATGCTTTCATGTTATGTGAGAAACACAAAGAACAAAATAGGAAGATATTCAAGTACTTCCTCAAATTACAGATTCCAATATTTTAAAAATATTTAAATATATATTCTAATTGGTTTTATATATATAACTAGTTTATCTTAGTTTGTTGAGAGTGTTATTATATGTCTGTTTCTCTTTTGTAAGAGTCTTTTTGATTTATGTCCCATCCTCTGAGTAAATACTTTAAAGATAACAATATACCATGTAATAACTATTGTTATTCTCTTATTACTTTATTGTGAAATTTTGTTCTATTTTTCCATAAAATAAAGTAAATTTCAAAGAACACATGTAGTTATTTTTCAGTTGATATACATGATTTGAAAATGTACCATTTTTCTATAAACCCAAGCCACTTATTTGTCTTTTTTAATCATAATTCTTGTATCTACCACCTATATTTGATGTGAATTATAAATGTGCAGTAAGATATCAAGAGTCACAGAATTCCTTAAAATATTATAACTATTTTACAAAGTATCATTATATTCAGTGTGTTTTGAGATCAGTCTTTTAAATAAAATATCTTGAATTTAAACCTTTTAACTTTTGTAACTTGGTTGAGTAATTTCTTCAAAACATTGCTTCCATGTAAAAGCATAAATGATAACAGCATTTTTTCTTGAATAAGAGAATTAATTGGATAAGATATTTTATTTAAAATGCTTATCACTGTGCCTAGCAATCATTCAATGTTCATTTCTCATGCTGTCACTTTTTCCCCTCTCTATTGAGTCTACCTATACTATTATGCAACCTTTGCTTGAAGGCAGTTGGTTAACACATACTGGTTTCTTTTTGTGTTGTTCAAGAACCCTCTTAATTCCACATGCTGTGTACTTGATCCTTCCTATTTTCTACTGTAGTCCATTCAGACTGGTATAACAGCATCTCAGGTTTACAAAGACCAGAAATTTGTCTCACAGTTGCAGAAGCTGAAAATCTAAGATTAAGAAATTCATTGTCTTCTAAGAGAAGGACCTAGTTCCTGACTCCTGGACTGCTGTTTACTCTGTGACTTAACACAGGAGCTCTCTGGGTCTCTTATGTAAGGGCAAAACTCCCTTACGTAAGGGCAAAATTCAGGAGCCCTCTGCCCTTATCATCCGTTCACATTCCAGAGGCCCTATTCCTTGTGCCACTATGACAGCAGTCAGGATTGCGACATGGCAATTTGGAAGAGGCGAAAGTGATACAGGAAAAACATAACTCCCAACCCATTAGATAGAGGCGAAAGTGATACAGGAAAAACATAACTCCCAACCCATTAGATATCAGATATGCAGAGCCCGTGGTCTCCCAACATTGAGGAATGAAGTTGCAAAGCAAAGGAAGAAGTTAGGAGAGTTTTTTCAGAAATGAGACGGGTAATAGCATTTGGATTTCCAGCATCTGGAAATCCCTGAGTGGGTGGCCACAGAAGCCCTTAGTTAGGGGTAACTTATACAGCAATATCACAATGTGGGAACATCAGGGTTACACTAAAATCAACCTCTGGGATCACAAGCAGAGCCACTTGTCTAATATTGCTCCAACAGGAAAATTGGTTATGCAGCAAAGGTACACAGAAAGAACAAAGACATTTTGGGGTAGAGAGAGGAAAGTGGGGCCCAATGCTGTGGTCTTGCACCTGTGGGCCTGATGCATATCTGGCCTAGGTGGTGCTGATTATAGTATTATTTAAAGTTTCTCTTTACTGTTTATCTCCATAGAGGGTTGGACTCCTGAGGCCTGAATCTCATCAGATTTGCCCACAGGTATAACTCTGATGCCTTTAATCTTTTGTGCTGACTTCCTTCATGGCTCAATCTCTCTCAGACTCTATATTAGTTTGTATTTTAACTGGCTATAATACAAGTGTTAAGTCCATTGAGTTGATTCTCCAAATTTCCAACTAAAAAATAATGAGATTCCTAAAAAATATTCTCTGAAAACTTGCAGAAGTATATCAGTGCCATATTTCCCATGCTGGGTCCAGTTACTTGCATATAATTTATTCATGAACATTACTACCTCCATGAGCATTATTATGTCCCTGTATCTTAGCTCATTATAGATATAATACAGATATATTATTTAAATCCATGAAGATGAAATAGTCAAAAAGAAGTAACAATTGATAAAAATAATTAGTAGTTTAAAAATAAATATCAATTAAAGTAATTTTTTTGATACCGGGGATAAAACTCATGATCTTGCGCTTGCCAGAGAGGCACTTATGCCACTGAGCTAAATCCCTAACCCATAAGATTAGTTAATTCACTGGAAATATGACCATGAGACTGAAAGATTTTTTGACTCTTAGTTTAGAGATATCATACAATTTCTCTAATAAATAATTTACTAACTTTTTAAGTATGATATGTATTTTAAAAGTTGAATGTGGCCTCACACTTACCCCTATAAATAGGTATTAGTTGAGCGAGGTATGGTGGAACACACAAATAATCCCACCATTTGGGAGGTTAAGGCAGGAGAATCACCACAAGTTCCTGTCCTAAATAGGGTTACTCTGTCTCAAAACAAACAAAAAGTAAAACAAAACAAAATAAAAATAGTTATTAGTTGATTCATTCACCTACCCATTTATTTATCTACCAAACCTTGCCTCTCCAGCTGATAACTTTGGTAGATTTTTATGACAGAATTCCTTTGTTTACCAGTTATCATTATGATTGCTTCAATTCTTGAATTTTGTTATAAAATCATGATAATTTAGTATCAATATCTTTGGTAAAGTATCAGTAAGTGTTTTAATATATACATATGTTTAATTTGTTTATTATCCAAAACAGTTATCAGATACTGGAATATTTTGTCATGTTCTTTCATGTTCTCTGAGGAGACAAGACAGCAACCAAATTTCAAAAGCAGAGATTGTTCCTGTACTTCCACTATATCCTATTAGGTCATAATTTTGTACACTTCTATGTATAGCTGTGTGCTTTTGTAGACTTTAAATTCAATTTGGATCACTTTGCCAAATAGTTCTGCTAGATAGGTGTCATTCTCTGGAAAATACTAAAATGAAAGAGATGCAGTCTTTGTCATAAAGGAATTTACAGACCAGTGTTGGACATAAATATAGATACACATAAATGAATTGAAGATCATCTTCTCTGCCTACAGAGAGATAATCAACCATGTTTCTGATGAAAGAACAGCTATATTTATATTTTTTCTTTTTTCATGTAAACTACTTTACATACTTTATAACAAAACAAAAATCATTTGAGTTAACAAAGAAAAACTCTTCATAAATGAGGAAACTGTAGAATCCAACATTACTGCCTTCTCAAGTTATCATTTTTACTCATTTCCTTTCTTTCTTTATATTTTAAACACATTTTACAACTTCCTCACTATCTTCAATTATTTAAGAAATTAGGTGGGTAAGATCATTCATTCCTAATTGGTTTCAAATATAGTTGCTTTTAAAAATATAAGATTTAAAATGTATCTTCAATCTATTTCAAGATACTAAAACACTGCAGAATGAAATTTTGATTTCACAGAATAATCTCACAGAGGTAGAAAATGAATACTCACAACCCCGATGTAATAATTTGGCTTGAGTTAAAAATTGGTATACCATTTTTTCTTGGAGTGTATGTTTGCTATTATAATGATGTTACTGCATACATAGCAAGAGTACTCCAATTTTCAGGGTCCAAAAGTAGTACATACTTTTTTCCCATGCATCTTTGAGGATCAGTTGAAATCTTTAGAGATATCTACCCTTTGCTAATCTCATTAAATTTCTTGGTCAGTTTGCTTGAAGGTGCATTTGTGGGCTGAATAGTTGCCGGGCTTTATGACTCTTTCATTTTTTAAAAAATTCAGACCAGTGAAGTGCCTGTGGCATTTCCTATTTATGGCTGTAGTAGTTTCATGGAAATGAGAGCATGAGACCAAATGAAAGTCATTGCAAATTTCTGCCTATGTCAGGTTTAGAAATATCTCATTAGCCATGGTACATCACATACCCAAACCCAGAGTCAGACTGCATTAGAAAACTGAGGCAGGAGATTAGAGCATGGTAGGCTGGCTGGCAAACAGGAGACAACCTGAGGAAGCAGAGGCTGATGAACAGAATTTGACCTCCCAATCACAGAGGGAGAGTAATTTCCCATAGACCAGATCTGAAAGCGTATAAAAGACAATGACTAAGGACTTTATCACCACTGCAGTCTTGTTTTGATAATCCTCCTGTTTCTACAGAGGCCCATTCTGCTTGCAAGAAATATCTCCTGCTGCTCTTCTCTTTTCTTCACTCTTTATTTTCTTCTTTGTTCTTTCCTTTTCTTTTACTTTTCTAAGTCTCCAACCTGTCCTGACTCTCCCAGCCCCTATCCTGCTTGCCCGCAGAAGCACTGTTCTCCACAGGGAACTCAGTTCAGCACTGAGGCTGTCATTGGCAAATATAGGAAAGGAGATAAAATAGGAAAACCAATTTTTCAGGTCTTGGAGACCAAAAAATTTATAATGGACACTCCCAAGGACTCATCCCAGTGACGTGCAAGATTGCCAGAAAACTTTAACCACGGATGATCATTGGAACCCTCCTACCTAGTGACCCCTGCCTTCTCTCCAACCCTGTAGGAGGGACACACTTCTCTTTGTTTGGGATTGAAAGTCTTATCCCAGTCTCCACCAGAACCCAGGCACAATAAATTTCATTCCATATTGCCTCTCCCCAAACCTGGTGGTCTCTGCTGGTTATTTATGTTACAACTTTGCAAAAAGTTGCCTTTACCTGATAATTGGCTGTTGCAGACAACAATCTGGGTAGGACAGAAAGAGCCTGGAATAACCAGAGAGCATGTTATCTGGCAACAAAATGATACGAAGAAACAGCGGAGGGAAGAAATGGGCAGGGGAAGGAAAAATAAGATGTGCTATATACATGTACCAACTTCTGATGCTTAATGTAATCATTATGTGTTGAAAACACATACTAGTAAAAATATTAGAATGTAATAATAGCAAAATGATATGTCAGTAACCGGATTTATGTAACAATAAAGTGCCTTGCCACTTCTACCGGGAAATCCACTGTCAGTTGCTTTCAGGTAAACATGGTCTCCATATAAAAGTATGAATTAAATAAGAATTTATAAAATTAAATAAAATAATAATTAAACAGTGAAATGTTTTAGGTTTAAAAGGATTTCATGCTGTCAACACATTTTACCTTCTCATTTTATATATAAGTTGGCTAACTATCAAGGAAGTGAATCACCCACTACAGTCAGACAATGGACAGTGTAAATACAGAAGAGCAGGGGCCTGGGATTTAGCTCAGCGCAAGTGGTTGGTCGTGAGTTTCATCCCTTGTACCAAAAAAAAAAAAAAAACCAGAAGAGCTACTTCAAGGCTGAACTGTAGTGAATCACAGGTACATTCATTCATTCTTTGTTTCAACTATTGTCTATCTGTGTCTAAGTAATAATGATAGAACTTTGTATTTCTGTTTGTAATAAAAAAGGAAAGTAAATAATAAAAATACTTTTCAAAATTGACTAATAACTGCGGGTTATTAAATAATTATGAACCTTAAAATGCATTCAGGGAAAGGTCATGTCATTAAATATTGATGTCTTTGATTGCTTAATTTGTTATTGTCATCATTGTTGATTTTTTTATTTATTTGTATTTTGGAATTTGCATCTACCTTAAATTTTGTGAAATACCTGCACATTATCAACACTGTGTCTTTTTCACCATTTCTCCCACATAAATGTTTATTGCTTCCCAAGTTTACTATAGACAATTTAAATCTTGGAGAATAAAAAAATGAACATAAAGGACCTGAGACCTTGCTTTTGAAGTTTATTTTCTTGTAAGTAGAAAAGAAAAAAGTAAATGCAAATAAGTAATTTATAATTGTAAGTTGTAATGAATCTATCTATGAAAAAAATGAGCAGGGGAATGGGGCTGGGGATTTAGGTCAGCAGCATGAGTGCCTGCCTTGCAAGCACGTGGTCCTGAGTTCGATCCCTGGTATCGATAAAAAAAAAAAAAATGAACACGGGTAGAGTTTAAAGAAATGCTCCTAGAGATGATTATAGATGTGAGAAACAGAGGAGGTAAAGAGGCCATCAGTGCTGAGTGAAGTGAGAAGAACATTCCAGGAACAGGAAGCATTGATTGAGAACACGGTGCGATCTGCTGGAGCTGGAAGAAATAGAATGTATTCAAACTGCAGTGAGCAACATGACAAGGAATGCGCATGCAAGATTATTTTGGAAAAAAAAAGCAGGGATTTATGTAAAACAGCTTTACTGTATTTTAAAACTGATATAATCCCATTTGTTGATTTTTGTTATTTATTCCGCAATCCGAAGGCTATTCAGAAAGTCTTTGCCTGGGTCTACGTCTTCGAGCCACTTACCTCTTTCATCGTCCAGCACATTTAATGTTTACTTGTAAATATCTAGGTCTTTGATTTACTTTGATCTGATTTTATTACCTGGTGAAGAGCTTGGGTCTGCTTTTCCATTTCTTCCCGAGGATATCCAGTTTTCTCAGTACCATTTGTTAAAAAGGCTATCTTTATTCCCAGTATTGTTTTGGCTCCTTTGTCAAAAATCAAATGCCTGAATGTGCCTGGGGATGTTTCCTCATCTTCAATTCTATTGCACTGATCATCTTGTCTGTTTTTTTTTTTTTCCACCCCTATCATGTTTTCATCACTGTGGCTTTGAAATATAACTTGCAGTCTAAGACTGTAATGTCTCCAGTTTTGTTCCTGTTGCTCAGGACCAATTTGCTATTCTGGGTGTCTTCTATTTTCATATGAATTTTAAGAATGTTCTTTTCCAGTTCTATGAAGAAATATAAACCTGTATGTCATTTGTGGGACCATGACCATGTTGACAATGTCTATCGAGAAGCAGGGGATAACTTTTCTTGTTGCTCAAAATAATTTTGTCTACTATGACTCTCTTTTAGAGCCACATAAATTTTAGGATATTTTTTCTAGATCTATAAAGAACTCTATTCATATTTAGGTTGCCATTGTATTAAATATATATATATATATATAATATATATATATATATATCTACAGCTATATCTACATCTATATCTATATATCCATTATAACGTTCTTGATTCTGCCGACCCAAGAATAGGAGACATCTTTCCTGTCATTGTGTAAATTTCCTGTTGCTGACTCCTTGTGCATAGTTGCTTAATCCTGCTGGGTATATTCATTCCCTTAGACATTTTGGCATGAACAGTTTTATTTTCACTTTCTAGGATATTCTTGAAAATTTTTTGGAGTAGTAGTTTCATGGTCATGAATTTCTCGAGTTCATTCTCATCACAGAAAAACCTTATTTCTCCATCAATTCTGGAAGATAGTTTTGGAAAAATGTATCAGTCTTGAAAGCTTCCTTCAAAGCTCTCTTGGACTCAAGTTTCTTCAGAAATCTGCTATAATTCTAATGAGTTTATCTTTAAGTGAGGTGTTGCTTTTCTCTGATAGATTTGTAGATTGTGTCCTTGTTTCGGACTTCTGGAGTTTAGACTGTGGTGTGTCATGGGGAATTTCTTTTTTGATCTTGGCTATTTGGGATTCTATTAGTCTCACATGCATATATGTTTAACTCTTTCCCTATAGCTGGAAAACATTCTGGTAATATTTTTGTAAACAGGTTTTATTTAATGCCATTTTTGCTGATTTCTGATTTTTCAATTTTTCCAATTAATCTTAATCTTCTTTAATCTTCACTAGCAAATGTTGGATCTATTCTCCACATCATCTTGTCCTTTTTGGTATCTGAGCATACTTTTACCTACATCAGCCCTCTTTTTTAGTTTTAATAATTCTGTCCTCACAATGTTCACTTCTGCTGCCTATACTTTCAATGGAGATTTTTGACTCTTGGATTTCTCTTTGGTACTTTTAATGTTATATAATTCTTTGAAAAACAGATCAGTTACATTATGTATCAATTTGTTTACCCCATGGATTGACTTCAGAGCTGTTAAGCATTTTTGGAAGCATTTTATTGCCTTCTTTTCTTGTATTTCTTTTTTTCTTTATCTTTTCTCAATGCTGGATTTTGTGAGTTGATTATAGTGAAAAGACTTCGTTGCTTCCATGGAGATCTTTTAAGTTGTTGTCTGCTTTTCAGTCATGCACCCTAAGCAAGGTTAACTCTGGCCCTTTCCCTCCATTCCAAAATTCAATGAGCTTGATTAATATGGCCAATTCTCTTCAAATAAGTTGATCAGTTAAATAGCCAGTTCTCCAGAAAGGAAATGTAGCATTGCTGAAGACACAAAGGCAAACCAAACCCTGGCAAACAGTAAAAGCCAGTTAATAGGAATTACCACCCTTACCATCGCAACACTGTCCACAGCAATAGAGTCAAAGAAAAAGTAAATATTGACACAATAAAACCAATAAAGTTACCACAGTACCACTCTTAGCTATAGCAAAGGGATCTATAATTCTAATACAGACTGGAAGACAAGGTAAGTTAAGATGAATAAACTGTTCTCAAAAGAAGCAGTACAAATGGCCAACAAGTAGACGAAAAAAAGTGTTTAGTGTCTTTGGCTATTAAGAAAATGCAAAGCAAAACAACACTAAGATTTCATTTGACTCCAGAAGGAATTTCCATTATGCAGAACTCAGAAAAACAATAAATGCTAGCAATGTTTTAGGGAAAACAGATCCCTTCTACAGATAGGGGAAAATGTAAATTAGTAAAACATCTGTTAGCATGAAAATTCCTCAGAAAAACTAAAAATCAAAATTCCATTTGACCCAGCTATAACCCTTTGGGATATCTTCCCCAAATATTTAATACCTTATGCTACAATGATGCATCCATATCAATGTCCATAGCAACATAGTTTATAATGTCTAAATTTTGGAAACAACTTATAAGACCACCAACAAGTAAATAAATAAAATGTGGTACAAGTTGGTTGTAAAGAAACATAACACTGAGTCATTTACAGGAACAGGGATACATCTAGAGATCACAATGATAAGTGAAATGAACCAGACATGGGAAGTTATATAACATGTGATTTCTCTTATTTGTTGATCCCAACATACAAATAAGTGAAAAAAAAAAGGAAAAGAATGATGATAGGAAACAAAGAGTAGACTTTGTAGAGATATCAATTAATTAATACATACATATAAAAAAACTAAAACAGTATCTATGTGTGCATATATATGTTATATATATAACTATATATAGTATATATAACTACATATATAGTTATGATTTAACCTATTTTATATATGGTTATTATTTAATATATTTTTCTAATGCCAGGACTTTTATTCTTGTCAAAGAATTCAAACTTTTTAGGTACCCACCTTCTGGCACTGCCAAAATTACTTATGTATACCACACTTGTGCTCCCTCAAATATAAACTTTGAATCTCATTCTTTCCACTGGAGGCCATCCTCATACTCAAGGGAAAACATTTTGATTATCTATTGTCATATAACAAATTACCCAGAACATAGCGGTTTACAACAAAGCTTTTCTTCCTCAATTTCGGTAGTTAGGAACTCTAACATGGCAAGATAGTGGCATATGCTTGTAATCCCAGCACGTAGGAGCCCTGGACTGTTGTAAATTTGAGGTTTGAGGTTTGAGGTAAGTTTGAGGTCAACCTATGTAGTGAGTTCAAGGCCACCCTAGAATACATAGTGAGACCTTGTCGAAAAGAAAGAATTCTACTATGACATACCTGGATTTGTTGCTTTGAGGTCTTTGCAAATTGCAATCCTCCCAAAGCTTAATGGGGAAATATATGTCTTCATGTTAGTATTGAAAGCATTCATTTGTTCATGGGCTATTACACTGAAAGCTTTGGTTTCTTGTTAGCTACTGGCCAAATGCTACCCTCAGCTGACTGTTACCTGAACTTACTCATAGAACTGCTAACAATAAAAGAATGCTTGGGTCCCCCTCAGAGCAAGCAGCCAAAAAGGAACAGCAAACAAGCTGGGAGCCTCAGTCTTTTTAAACATAGCCTTGTAAGTCACACTTTGTTACTTTTGCCATATTCTGCTTATTTCAGTCCCAAATTTGGCCTACATGAAGCAGAAAGTGATGACATAGGATTACAAATACCTAAAATTTAGGGGACATTTTAGAAGTTGTCTAACACAGGACTTTTGTCATATATTTTCAATATTTACAAAGCAGAGATTTGGAAATTATGGAAACCATGAAGAATAGCAGCATAAAGAAAGATTTTTGTTAGCACTGACCACGTAATACAGTACCTTTAAGGATATAATGAAAA
Source organism: Dolichotis patagonum (assembly GCA_004027295.1). NCBI lineage: Eukaryota > Metazoa > Chordata > Mammalia > Rodentia > Caviidae > Dolichotis > Dolichotis patagonum. Next base: position 104,736 of record PVJX010002010.1, read on the forward strand.
ATACCCTTGTCATTTTTATGTAGGTGTTAACTCATTAATAGTATGTTCATTAATAGCATATGGCATGGTATAATTTTCATTATTCTTTTATGCCATACAGAATCATATATTGATAGAAGTGAACAAGAAACTAGCAATAATTTAGCACAATGTGCACATGCCATGGATGAGAAACATGTGTAGAACACTTAGAAAAAGCCAAGCTGTAGGGTGAAAATTTTGGTCTCTTTAGGTTTAAGTGGCTTTCTTTGCTACCATATCACAACAGTATGTTGTATTGAACAGACCAGAATGGAAACTGAAATTCCAGCATACTCAATTTTATGGGTGCAAATTTTAAAAAAAGCAGGCAAATAAGTGACTTAAAATTCTATGAATAAGCAGACTATTTCATTTGCTAATATTGCTATTCTGATATTTTTGATAGAAATTACTTTAGTCAGGCTATATTCACATTATTTATTCTGAGAAATGCATTAAAGTAAAATGAAAATTTGTGGACCCATCAGCAGGAATAAATGAACTAATTTTGTCTGTGCATAAGGAAAGTATGACACATTCTCAAGGTTACTCTCTCGTAGACTTCAACATTTTATCACTCAGACCAGAAGATTTGTAATGAAGGATTGCTGATAAATCTATACGAACACACAAACACATATGCAAAACTGCACATACAATTTTAAGGTCAGTAAAGTCACAATTCTAAATTATGTGGTTTATAACAAATTTTTTATAACTTAGAAGTCCAATTTTCATTCCCTTGAAAGTGATAGATGGCAGTGCATTTCTCATATCTGTAACCTGCTGATTCGTCTAAGGTGAAGAAAAGAGAGGTAAAATTATGTGAGGAAGGCTAAGGAAAGGGTGCAAACATGGGTGTGTGTCACACAGCCACTCAAGCAATCATTTTCTCAAGGGGTTTACCTGACTTTGGGTGAGTGATGGTCATATTAAACTTTAAAGCAGGTGCAGATCTCCTTATCATCTCTGAGCAAAGGATTTGGAGTGACAATTCAATATATGGTGTTACACTTTATTTATAATTCACAAGTAGCTTTGAAATATTGTCTTTACCCTTTCTACTAGTTCCTGTCAGTTTTCATTATGGCTGATGTCTAAAGGGCAGAGTGTGTACTTCAGTAAACAAACAAATATATATATATATATTTATATTTATGTTTATATATATTTTATATATATTTATATATATAAACAAATATATATATTTGGTACAACTAACTTTGATGATGTCATCAGTTTATCAATCACATAAACATGTTCTTTTACTTCTGAAGTTAAATCGAAAGGTCCTAGGTCTTGTTGTTTCATATTAATGATGCTTTTCTTTCAAAACCTTTAGCTCTTAACCTATATTTGTACTGGGAATTGAACTCAGGGCTTTGTGCTGACCAGGCAAGTGCTTGTGTCACTGAGCTATATTTCCAGCTCCAACTCATATTTTTAAAACCATTTTGCATTGCTATATATGTACTTTGTGACTATTCATAAAAATTTTTTTTCAGTAAAAGGAGATAAAAAATATTCACACTGGAATTTTTTGAGAAGGATATGAGATAGTATGTTAGAATTTCAACACAATCGTTGTTGCATATAACATGTGTTATAATTGACAGAAAAGAAGTCACATTTTCATGTACTGTTTGGAAGATTTAGTTACTACCTTAGGTTCCTTCGTAGGTAGGCCAGAACTATAGGAGACATGATAGGAAGGAAGAAAAGACAGAGTAGGAAATAAAATAGGAGAAAAGAAATGAAATTATTGATTAAAGGGTAATCCCAATGAGAAATTCAACTGAAAGTTCTCAGAGTATTATAATCTTTTGATCCATTGCATGTAAACAGGAGGTAGAAAAATTGATTTAAATCTTTATTAATCACTTTCACCTAAGTGAATGTGAGTCACCAAAAAACTCTGTGAAGCTCAACATTCCTAACCGTAGAGTCTGGTCATTAACTCAGGGGAAATTATCCTGGGACACTGGAAACTTGAAATGTGGTAGATAGGGAACAAAAATAAGTTCTGTGGGATTGAGTAGTGAGAAAATGTAGCTTCTGCTACTGTCAAGTGAGGAGCCTATTTCCTCCACGTGTGTAATGAGGAAGTTAATCTTGGAGCAAAAGAAATGAAATAAAATACTCTATAGGAAATGCTGTATGAGCCTGCCGTGGTCCATTTCACTAGTCTGTGGTCTCCTTTTTTCTTGTATGGTGCATAATCTTTTTCAAATATTTAGACTCACGTATTCTTTATTGATATTTCTAATTTTCTTGCTCCAACTTTTCTCCATGTAACTATTCACTGAACTTTGTTACATCAGTCTCTTTTGTGCTGGTCTCAAAGGAAATTTTGCATGTCACCTTCTGGGTACTTTCCTCTTTCTGTATTTAATAATGAGGAAACTGATAATAGCATAAATCCACCTGGAAAAATCCTCTAAAAATCTAACATGTAACATATTACAGTGTTAACAAAGTCCTGGTTCATAATATATTCTTGCTAAGTCTATTCTTAGAATGATTTGCTGTAATACTCCTCTCTGCTTTAATTCTGAAATTTTCGCTTACACAACCTCTCTGATCTTTAGTTTACTCTTAATCTAATGAGAACCTTATGGATCTTGCTGTCATAGTTTATGTCAGTGACCCCTAAGCCTCGTGCAATTATGCGTTTGTGATTGGTTCATTGTCTAGCACTCAGATTGGTGGTGTGAGTGCTACACTCACCTAGGGGTGGAGCCAGGATATGATTGATGTAACAGTGGGAAGAAGGTGTGTGTGTCTCTCTCTTGCCAATTTCTGCCTTGCTGTTTGCAGCCGCCATGAACTGCAGCCCCGCCATGCCTTGGAGCCAACTGAGTATAGACTGAAACCTCCAAAAACTGTAAGAAATAAACCTTTCCTTTCCCAACTTTGGGCACCAGGTATTTTGCCTAAGCAATGAGTAAGAAGTAACTGGAACACTTGCTTTCTTGGCCAGACCAATGAAGAAGATGAAAAGAGATCATAAATCAAAATTGTCCATCTCGGAAGCCAATTTTTTTGAGTCTTTTATAGGACAGGGATCTGTTGGGCACATCATAGTAGAGTAAGTCCTTTGCTTTTTGAAGCACTCAGGAAAAGAGAAGCATTTTTGTTAATTTGGTCAGTCAATTGATTTTTGAATTTAAAGATCAAATCAAGGGAGAAGGCTACAGCAGTTCTACCAATCATTGGCATCATCATCATCATCCACACACAAACACACATGTTCTGACAAAAGAAAGGACAAAAGCTCAACAAGATCTACAGCCTGCATGAAGAAAATATAGACAGAGACATGTCTTGCTTTCAACCAAACGTGACTGACAACATTTATCGGTTCTGTGGAGAAACTGGAAGCTTATTTGAGAACCTCAACTGGTAATATTCGGTAGATTGCCTGCATGATAATGCATCTGAGTTGTATAAAAGACAGCAAGAGAGAAGAGATGGAATATGTTCTTCCTAGTTCTGACACCGAACCATGCACATTTTGCCAGCTGTGCAGTATAATAATCACTGAAACAAATGAGTTTACTCACAGGATGACAAAGTGTATGGAGATGAAAGAACAACTTTCCTCCCCAAAGACACAATTCAGAAATAATTCAAAGAATAAAGCAATAATGCTACCCAAGGCCTGAGGGGAGATGCTTGCACATGGAATAAACAGTGAGGTGTCCATCTGTAGTCAATCTTTTAACCTCTTCACAGGGCACACAGTCAGATAATGGCAACATCAGCATGTCTTCAGGGCAGGATTTTTGGTCCTCTAATATGAAAAGATCACCTTTTAGGCCTGCATAGTGCAGTGGCTTCAATGAAGCATTCTTAAAAAAATTATGTAAGTAGGCATCATCATTATCACTCACTGTCAGAAGTTTCATCTGAAGCAAAATTAATGGTAGCCTGACAATATATTGCTCTTCTGTGTGACCTTCAAAATACATAATGGCTTTTAAAGTCAATGAAATGCATGCAACTATAAGTAAGTGTAAGTTTATTTAGGTTTTCCTACAGTTTTGGTTTTTACACCATTAGATGAGCACATTCTTCTCTGGATTTAAAATTTTTACCTTATGGTCTTAAAAACTTTTAACTTCAAGTTTCATGCTGCAGGTGATATTTTGCCAGCTCTTTTCCAAGTATCGATTTTCAAAGCCCTGTTTCTGTATGAGTGCGCTATGGTTAAGGAACACAGAATAGGTGCTCAGGTAACATGGGCTGATTTTCAGTCAGACAACAGAATATACAAGAACGTGCAGGAGAAACAAGGAAAAAATATGGACATCATTAGCTTTTATCAGTGACTGTTTCTCTTTTTGTTTTGAAGGCAAGAAGTATTTTATGGTCCTTGGGTTCATCAGATGTAATGAAATAGACCCAGTGGTTAAAATAGAGTTTATAAGAAGACTATGCTATAACAAAAATAAAACCAATTACATAACTACAAGAAAAGGCATAAATATGCCAGTTTAAAAAAAAAAACCTAGTGTAAGTAATGTATTACTTCAATTGCTTAGTTCAAATAAGACAAAATAGTGCTGAAATAAACATGTATCATAAAAATAATCAAATTCTATTACTAACCTTGATAAATACTATATATTTATTTGGAAACTTTATTGCACTGTATTTAATAAAATACCAGAGGATTCTTGAATTCTGTAGAGGAGGTTAATATTACATCCCTTTCATGAAACTTGAAATAATTACTAAATATTTGCAAACTACATTTATGTGAGTGTTGGAGATCACTATGAAGCGGCTCTGAGCAGGATTTAAGGTAAACTAATTGGCTTTCTATGTTTATCTGTGAGTCTGTCCTAGGCCTCCGCCCCTTCCCTGGTGATGGGAGCTGATTCATAGTAAGTGAACCTCTATGAATCACTGATCCTGGCTGTAGTGACCTGTGAGGCCAGAGATACCTCAAAGGGCAAGATAAGGCCACAGCTGTGGACACTCGGCTACAACCCCAATTGACAAGATAGAGACTGCAGCTGCAGAAATTACTCATACAGTATCACTCTTACCATAAATGTCACTTGGAGATAGGACAGTCCCCTTAAATTGGCAGAGTTTACTACTTGGAGAATTCTTTGAAGTGACTCCCAAGGTCCTGCTCATTAGCTGCACTTTCCTCAGTTTCCCCACCTTTTGTCCTAATAAAATGGGCTGATCCAGAGAAGCTTTAGTCTTAGCCCTCAGAGTCTCGAGCATAACTAAAGGGCTTTGACCCTCCTGGAGCCCTAAAAAAATCAAATAACTTGTTGCATTTTATTTAACCTCTGCTGTACACTTGTTTGGGAGATCAGGGATCTAGAGCAGGACCCGATATGTGAGTAAATCCATCACCTTTGTGCAACAGAAAGATTCACCACATCTTTCCCCTCTTTTCAAATATTACTGCTATATTTAATTTGTTAATTCATTGGAAAAATATCTTAGAATGTAAAAGGTGAGATATATACCTTTTGCTATCCTTTTGATACCTATACCCATCTACTTGAAAAACAGTCTATGTGGCCATTTTTTCTTTCTTTTGACTACTAAATAGGTTCAGGTCAGATTCATCATTGACCATGTCATGCTATTTTCAAATACTATAAAAATCTTTCACTCTAAAGAATGGTATCTAATTATCTTTAAGTGTAGTCAATTAATAGAATTTCATGGGTTATTTCATAGCTTAGTATTAACATCTGTCCAGCTTGCGAAGAACCCAGGAATTGGTCTCTTAACATCATGAAATTTTAAAAATGCCGCTTGCCATTGCTCATTGTCACTAAGATTTTTGTAGTAATTTTATCATTTTACTAAGCTCTTCTTTAAACCCAAATATTTGAAACAAGACTTTCCAATATTGCGTTAAACTCTGGACCTACCACTGAGATGTTGTGTAACTATGTCAAATACCTTCATTTCTTTCTTGAAATGTAAAAAATTATTCTAATTGTTCTTATGAATGACTCAGAGAGACAGATGTGGTAAGTCTTCAATAAACATTAGTTTCTATTATTGTTCCATCATTACTATCTCCAGGCTTTGGATAATGATGTTTTATATATTTTTAACTTTTTTTCTAGACTTCTTCATGCAGCAATTTTATGTACCATTTAAATGCCAGATCTGATTCTCTACTTGGATAAAAATGTTCCAGCATAATCTCTCTCTCTCTCTCTCTATCTATCTCTGTCTTTTAGCAGGAATTCTTAAGAGTTGACTGACAACATTTTAAAACGTAACTTCATGTTGTTTTACTTGTCAGAAAGAGCTACTTTGTGGAAAATAAGTATATGTAAGCAAAATGTGTGTGTCACCTGTGGGAAGCTGTTAGAGACGGGGTTGTGCAGGATTAAGTTGCTACACACAGGAACTTCTGGGTGTGCTGGAAAAGCTCACATGCACAGTGCTCTGAAGTCACCACAGCTGAGGCAGCCAGGGACAGGCTGCTGACACTCCCTATTCCAGAGCAGTAAAGCTGCCCACCTTAGAGATGAAACAGCTCTCTTAACCGGCAAAATTTACTGCTTGGAGAACTCTTTGAACTAACTTCTTAAGATCTGGTTCAGTTCTTGCCTTGTCTCAGTATCCCTTGTCTTTGTTTCAAAAATGAATATATATATCTATGGGCTGTCCAGTGAAGCTCTTTGTCTTAATAAGAGAGAGAGACAGAGAGAGAGACAGAGAGAGAGTCCTGACCTTTCTGGAAGCCCCCCAAATCACACTACTACTCTCTTTTATTTAAGCCATTCACCATCCCCTGGCTCAGGAGATTTGGGCTAGGACCAGACCCTGATAAGAAGTGGATATAAAACTGCAATATTTTCAAAAGGTACTCTCAAGGATGAAAAAAGAAGAGGTTCTGTGAAGCAGCAATCTCCCCACCAGGTTGCTTTGGGCTGAATTGTGTCCTTCCTAAATGCTCATGTTGAAATCCTAACCCTCAGTATTATAGTACAGTATTAGGAAGTTGGGACATTGCGAGGTGAATAATTCATAAGGGTGCATCCCCTCATTAACAGAGTTAGTGGCCACATAAAGAAGGCCTAAGAGCTTCTCGTCTTCTTCCAGCACTTAAGGACACATCAAGAAGATCTTATGTCTGAGGAAAAGACATCATCAAACACTGCATCTGGAGTACCTCCATCATGTAACGCCAACCATACAGACTATGAGTTGTTCACGAGTCACTGCCTTTGTGGCATTCTGTAAGAGCAGCCCAAACCAACTAAAACTGGATTGTGGGAAGTGTTTAGAAAATATCTATGGGGGGAGGTTCTGTTCACTATTATCTCTCATTTTTTAACATTCCTAAATTTTTTTTAATAAAAGCCTAATCCTTTATTGATTCCTTCTTCCCCTAGATACTTTTTCTGTTGCAAATTTGTCCTAAATAAAACATGAAGGTATCACAGACACACTTAACCCTGTAGAGCTGCACACTGAGTTCAGTGTTATGGCTGACACTTCTTTTCCCTTTTTTTTTGGTTGCAGAATGTCTGTCAAGCTGGAGACATCAGAAAATGATGGATTTTAATATCTTCTTCACAGGAACTGGGGTTATGTACTGTACATCCATCATTCACAAGCTATTAGTGATCAGAGTCTGCAGTGGTGGACTTAAGTACATGGACTGTGTTATTATTTCTGATATTATGAAAGCTAAAATGGGGATGAAAGAAAATTTAAAAGGTGAGAAATAGTCTTTGGATGCAACTAAAGATATAGAAGTAGATAGTCAAATGACAACTTTTTAAAAGTGTGACTTGGTATAACAGAACTATATTCATCATTTTAATTTTAGCTTATTGAAGAAAAAAAGGTATGTAAAGATACCATTAAATTTATCAAATTTAGTGAATTATACATGAGGCAGCTATTTTATAAAAAAAATCACTGATTATTTGTACATTTGAACAAGTGGATTCTTAAAGCCCATTTCCCTTCCTAAAATAATTAGTTTTTGGACAAAGAGATAGAGATTTTTTATCAAAATTAATTATTCTTTGCTAATAAATCATTTGCCTCCATGTGAGTATGAAAAAAGTGTTTACATCATGTCACAAAAATTTAAACTTCTCCTAACTCTTCCCAATGTATGCCTTTCCATCTCTCAATAATTGTAAATCAAACAAAATATACATAGATCATTGGATAAGCCATAACCCATCTTTGAACTTTTCTTCTTTGACTGTATTTATTAGTGCCTGTTTTTATCTATATTGATCTAGTTGTGTCCTCATAGTACGTACACTTGTACGGTTGAAAAGAGTGGGTGGGATGGGTTGTGGGTTAAGTAGTTTATAGTGTTTATCATATATAAGCTCCAATTATTACATTCCATGCGATATTAGTTTTTGAGTTATAAGTATTTACCTATATTGATTGTGCTGGAACTGAAAGAAAACTAATGTTTCTATATTAACAGCCAAATCTTTTTATAATCAAGATTGAGGAATAAATCTGTGAGATGATTTCTCAAAATCTACCCCTTTCCAATATCCATGAATTACAGAAGAACATATGCAGCTTAAAAAATTAATTGTTTCATTGAAGTTGTGTCTCACTTCAATCAAGGGAGCTAATTAGATATATTTTTGAGACCAAAGATATATTCTTCTGAAGTAATATAACTAACACTAACAAGTTGAAACATCTGCATGTTGAATACAGGTTTCTTAAAGAAAGAAAAATAATTAAAACAAAATTTCCAACCAAACAATAGAAGACTATGTAGTATTTTGTTGTCCTCAAAGTAGCTACTTAGAATACAAGATATAGGCAAGAAAAAATTTGAAATGGTATTAACACAAACCTTTCTTTTCAATGAACTAAGACAAACTAGTAGTATAGCTACCTTAACCACCTTACATTTTCTTTCCTTTTCCCTTCCTTCCTTTCTCCTTTCCCTTACCCCAGTTACTCTTTCATTTTGAATAGTTTCTTCCCATTTCACGATATCATTGCACATTTTGGACCTTATTTACTCTATTGGCTTCTCACACCAGGGATACAGTATAATGCTTAAACATGTGAGTCTGATTTATTTCACTTATAGGTATGGTCTCAAATTGCATCCATTTACCATAAAAAGTGTTAAGTTTATCCTTTTTTGGTATAAGCAGTACTTCAATGTATAAAAAAACCACATCTTTATAATTCATTTCTCAATTGGTGGGCATTTGGGTTGTTTCTAATATTTAACTATTACAGACTGTGCTGCTGTTAACAGGGGTGCACATGTGCTATTGTGATATGTTTTTAATTCTTCTGGGAAGATCTCCAGAAGGGGAATAGCTGGGTAAAGTGAGACCTCTATTCTTAATTTTTTGAGGAATATCTATACTGATCCCACAGTGGTTCAGCAGTCTACATTCCCATCAACAGTGGAGGAGTGTTGCTTTTTCCCCACACCCCTGCCAGCATTTGTTATTGGTTGCTTTCTTAATGACAGCCATTCTTCCTGGAGTGAGATCAAATCTCTGTGTCATCTTAATTTACATCTCTCAAATGACAATGATGTTGAACATTTTTTCATATTTTTTTGGCTATTTCCATTTCTTCATCCAAGAAGTGTATTTTCATTTCTGATGACCATTATTGGGTTGGGTCATTGAATTTGGGGCATTTAGATTTTTTTTCAATTCTTTATATGGTCCATATACAAGTCTTTTTTCTGAGGGACAGCTGGCTATAATTTTTTACCACTCTGTGGGTGGTCTTTTTACTCTGTTGGTGATTTCCTTTACTATGTGAAAGCTTCTTAATAAGGTGAGATAAACTCACAGAGAAAGGAATTAGGGAAACCATATACTTCACAATAGCCTAGGAAAAATAAATACTTATGAATCAATCTATCAAAGGAAGTAAAAGATCTATGCATTGAAAAGTTCAGTACTCTGAGTAAGGAGATCAAAAAGCATACCAAAAAATGGAGCAATTTCCCTTTCTCATGGATCGAAAGAACCAACATAGTGAAAATGGCCATACTCTGAAAATTATTATACAGAATTAATGTAATCCAAATCAATGCCATTAGCAAACCTACAGAACTAGAGAATACATTCTTAACATTCAGACCTAGAAAAATAAAGGCAGTTGTGGACAACAAAGGCAAGGCAGAGGGCATCACAAGCCATAACTTGAAATTATACTCAAAGCTGCTGTGATAAAATCAGCATGCAATTGGAAAAAGAAAACCAGGACAAAAGAGAACAAAACGGATAAACAGACAAACAGAAAAATAGACCTGAGGCTCAGTGAAACAGAATAAAGGATAAAGACACAACTCTAAACAAACTCAGTCACTTTATCTTTGACAAAGGGGCCAAACATGTTCACTGTAAAAAAAGATATTCTTTTCAATAAATAATGGACGAAAAACTGCCTTTTCCCACGTTGAAGACTAAACCTAGACCCATGTCTGTCACCATGCACTAAACTAAGGTCAAAATGGATTAAAGATATAAAATTAAAACAGAAACACTAAATTTACAGGAAACGAAAATAGAAATCTTGAAGACATGGGTGTAGGTAGATACTTCATGAATCTAGAAGTTTTATAGGAAGAAACAAAATAGCTCAAGGAGTATACTGTTTGGAAAATGGGAAGAACATAATTTTCTATTAACTCACTACATGCAGCTACTGATTCTGGACATTGTATACAAAACAAAATTAACATAGACAGAAAAAGAGAAGAAGGTAGACCAGTTGGTAACCCAGGCCTCAACTAATGACAAGACAGTGAATTCTGTTTGTTTCAAGTTGTGAAGATTTGGAGCTAAAAAGCAAAAATATACAATGGACATAGATAACATAAAGCCCTTCCCTCAAGCCTGTGTTGAATGAAAAAAAACCACAATGAGAGTGAGTGAAGAAAATAAATAAAACTTGGGGGGGGGATTAATTATTATGCCATAGCTAAAGAACAAAGAAAAGCCTTTATCTTTACCCACTCTCAAAGAAATCCAGCAGAGGCCATAGATTGTTATCTTTTTCGTCATTTAATGGTGTGAAGACCCCCCACTCACAAAGCTGTGTTACTAAGAGCTTATTAGTAAGAGTCTTTCCAATAAGCCATTATAAGGCTTAAAATAAAGGAAATCACTTTAACTGGATGCATAGAAGTATTTTGAGAAAAGAGAAAACAGAAGAAAAAGGAAATGAGAAAATTTAAATTGTAAGTCACAGAAGTCAGCATTTTAAAAAATCTCAGTGTATGAGCTCACATGGAATGAAGGAGACAAAGGATAGAATCAGTGAAGATGACGGTGAAATAGTAAAAACTGCTCACTAAAAACAACAGGAAGCCTATATTTACCAACTTGAAATAAAATGCACTGTCAACGGTGGCATTTAGAGCTGTGCAAAAAAACCTAGCTTTTCACTGGAGTCCCAGAAAGAGAAGATGAGGAAAGTAGTGCTGAAAAACATACCAAAAGAAATAATGTTTGACACTTCTGAAATCAGCATAAACCTGACAAAAGAAGAGGTTATGTAAGCTAAATGGTTTAAAACAGTGAGAACTCCACACACTTCTCCAAAATCATAAACTTCTCAATAAATGGAGCAAAGAAGGATCATGAAAATATCCAAACACCTTAAGTACACAGAGAAAACAGTTCAAATAATGGATGATGGTTTGTCAGGAAAAAAGGAAGGTAGGACAGAAGAAGGAAGAGACAGCAGTTTTCAAGTGTTGAAAAATACTGCATCTTCAGAAGCCTCTATCCATGAAAGTTATCCTTCAGGAATAAAAGCAATATTAATTAACCAGCAGATGCAGAAAACCTGAAAGCACTTGCCCTCATAGTTGGACACTAGAAGTACAGAAAAAGGAAGTTCCCTAAATAGAAGGATAATACCCAAAGAAAGCCTGGAGCATCAAAAAGAAAGAGCTAGATAAAGAAAAATAAGTATTAGAGATATTTATTCTTCTTTTAACTCTCCTTAAATAATATTTGGTAAGTAAAGTAAAAAGTTACAATACTCTGATATGGTTCTAAGTGAACATAGTAAAAAGTTTTAAGAGAATTATAAGTGGAGAGGTTAAAGATATACAAAGAGAGGATTGTGTACCTGTATTCATAACTCAAATTGGTAAAACAATAGCCATAGACTGACTAGCTGTGTGTGTGTAACATTATGTCATTAGTAACTCTACTAAATAAAAACAAAACAAAAAGTAAACACAAAATATCAAGCAGAAAAATTGATAAACACTGTAGAAGCATCCAAATGAATTTGTAAAAAGTAACCAAGTAACCCAAAAAGTAAAAATCAGGAAAAAGAAAGTCAATGAGATCCAAAAATAAAATGACAGACAAGACCTTATATTTCAATAATTACCCTAAATGGAAAAGATTGGATTGAAACACAAGATAAAACTATGTACTATGTCATTTCCTGTATAATAATGCACAAAATTCAAAAGTGCAAAGAAAAACATATATGAAAATGAATGAATAAAAAACAAGAATAACTATAATAATATAAGGAAGACAAGAACAAATTAGAAATTTACCAGGAACAGAAAAATATTATGTAATATCTAATATATTGACCCACAAAAAAGTGCAATCCTAAATAAGATACACCTAATAGCTGAGTATAGCAGCAAAATAGATCAAAAATAAGTAGAAACAAAAGTAGTTGTAGAAAAATGCATAATCTTAGTTCAAGATTTCAACAGTTCTAATTTAGCAATCAATAAAGCAAATACGTGGATGAGTTAAAAACAAATTATATAAGAGCTCAAAGTACCATAAACCAGTGGGATCAGATTCATATTTATTGAGCATCTCAATTTGAATACCCATTCTTTTCAAGTTCTCAGAGAGCATATGATCAACCTTACTCAAAGAAGAAATTTCAGAGGAAGTTTTTTTGAAAACTTGAGCTATATTGAATACATTATAAAACAAGGCACTAAAATTTTCAGGACACTGCTAAAGTGCTGTTGAAAGGGAAATTTATAGCATTAAATTCAAATGTTATGAAAAGAAAAAAATAATCTTGATTCAGTAAGCAATTTGATATCTTAAAATCATGCAAAAGAAGAGAAAATAAACTCGAAAGAGCACAGACAAAAAAATGAAAAGTGATTGTCATGGTTTATGTTGGTGGCCCCCAGGCCTCATGTATTTGCATTGTGCATTTGTGATTGGCTCATTGTCTAGTGCTTGGATTGGTGGTGTCAGTGCTACATCCTCCTAGGGGTGGAGCCAGGATGTGATGTAATGGCAGGAAGAAGGTATGTCTCTCTCTTGCCGGTTTCCGCTTGCTGTTTGCAGCCGCCATGAACTGCGGCCGGGCCATGCCACCCTGCCTTGGAACCAACTGGGTATGGACTGAAACCTGCAAGAACTGTAAGAAATAAACCTTTCCTTTCCCAACTTTGGGCATCAGGCATTTTGTCTCAGTGACCAGTGAAAAGTAACTAAGACAGTGATATTGGAAGCAATATCAATTAAATAAAAGAAATACTTGGAAAAACTAGTAAGTCTCCAAAAAGTCTGATAAATTAAAAAGGAGACAAAATATCTCCTTCTGCAAAGTGATTATAATGAGCATTCTGAGAACTCTACATGCATAAATTTGACAAATTAGATGAAATGGACCAATGCCTAAGAAAACACAAGCTATCATAACCCACCCAAGATGAAATAGATAATCTGAATACTCCATATCTATTAAGAAAATTAGATTTCCCAAAATAGAAATTCCCATCCCCAGATGGCTTCACAGGAGAATTCTAACAAATGTTAAAGAAAAGTTAACACTAGTTCTGTACAATATATTCCAGGCAGTGGAAGAGAACAATTTACAAGTCATTGCATAAAATTTGTATTACTCTGATAGCAGATCTAAACAAAGATGCTGCAAAATAAGAAAATTATAGTCTAATGCCCCTTAGTACCAGTAAGACAAAATTTTCTTAACACATTATTGACAAGTATAATTCAGGGCTGAGGATATAGCTTAGCAACACAGGTCTTCACTTCAATTTGTAGTGAAAAAAAAAAAAGAATTCAGAAACATGCGAACATGTGCAAGCATTGAATATGGTAATCAGGAGGATTTACTCCCACAAGGAGAGTCTGGTTCAATATTCAAGAGGATAAAATTTTTTAAAATCACCTGATCATAAAAGTCAATGTAGAAACAGTATTTAACAAAATTTGACATTCATTCTTTTATTTTTGACAGTAGGGCCACACCTTCATTTGTTTTATTAGTGCCTGTTGGCATACATGAAAATTACATTCATTGTAGGGAGTTGATACATGTACATAACACATCATAATTGCTTTTAATTTCTCTTCTCCTCCCTTCCTTCCCTCCATCTCTTTGTCCCATTCTTGATAAAAATTCAGGAAAGTGAAAATATCAACCTCCTCAGTGTGATAAAGAACATGTTCAAAACCCTATTTTAGCCTTGTATCTAATGATATTTAGAATACCACAAGAACATCTAACCACTATTTAGCATAACATCATAAATTCTAGCCATTAAAAGTAACAAAAAATGAAAATAAAAGACTAATGAGAAAGGGATAAAATGTCTATAGAATTACAGATTTTAAAAATCATCAGAATGTCTAAAAATCTCTAGAAATAATAAAACAGATAGGTAAGATTTCAGATCCAGACACAAGACAAATATATGGATCAATTATATATCTATAGCAATGAAGATGTATATACTGGAAATTAACTTAAAATAAGTATAATTAATATTAAATATAACTTATAATTACAAAAATTGGAATATCTAGAGGTAAGCCCAGCAAATCATGTGCAAGATTTGGTTGATTAAATCTATAAATGCTAATGAAAATAGTAAAAATCTAAATAAAAAAAAATGTATGTTGCATGTGAGAAGACTCAGCAAAGTAAAGATGTGACTTCTCCTCCAAATTAAATGCAAGTTAAATGCAATTCCTTTAAAACTTAAAGCAAAGTTTCCAGCAATATAGCCAAGATCTAAAAAATGTAATGAGAAGACAATGGTACTAGAATAGCTAAACAATTTTGAAAAAAAAAAGGGAAAAATCAGTTTACTAATTTCAATTTCAATACTTTCTAGACAGCAGTTTTATGTGTTAATGGTAGAAAGACAGACACATATGTCTTTGAAACAGAAGAAAGAATTAAGAAATTGACCAACATAGGTAATGCCCAACTGATTTCTGACAGTTTCAGACACAATTTGATAGGAGAAAAATAAACTTATGGAGTCAGAGAAATTGACTATCATAGGCAAAACAATAAACTCTTGTTCTAATTCTGAAACTTTGTATAAAAATGAACTTATAAGCATATGCAGCAAATTTTAATATATAATTTATTTTGAAAACTAACCAAAAAACTCAATATTGAGAACTAGTCAAAGGTTTCAGTGCAAAAAAAAAAAAAAGTAGATCAATCCTAATGTTAGCCATAGCTTTGAGAAATAACACTGTATCACACTACTGTATTAATATTGATCATTAATCATAGTAAATGACAGAAAACAAAAAGCAATACAAATAAGCCAAGTATAGTGGTAAATGCCGGTAAACCCAGCACTCAGGAGGCTGAGGCAGAAAGACTGCTGTAAAGTCATGGCTATGTAGTGAGTTTGTAGCCAGCCTGAACTATATAACAAGACTGTCTCAAAACAAAACAAAGAAAAATTAAAATGAATATATAGAAAACATACCATACTATTGAAAGATAATAGTATTAAGGAAAAATGTCCTGGGGGAGATATTAACTCTCCATATAACCCGTTTGGTTTTTCTTTAAATTACTTTAAATATTAAAGTTTATTAATTAAAATACAATGTAACTCATATTAGTTAGCATTGCATTCCTGTGATGTAATACATCAGTGGTAAAAGAGTCTCTGAGTAATTTCCGCCATGATAAACAGGCTGTAGTAAAGAAGAATCAATATTAGAAAGGGAGGAACTGGATTTGCAAAGAAATATATTGAATAACTGTCAGAGACTTTTGCTAATTTGTAACAAAACACTACACAAATGGGGAAGGTCTCCTTATTTCAAATATTAACTAAAAATTAATTAACTTCTCTGACTAGCTCATAAACAATGACTCACATGCAAGCAATTGATTTATGAACTTGGAGGATTGAGCCTAACACCATATCCATCTACAATGCCTCTTACATCTTTAAAATTTTGGGTAAAATATGAGGAGGTGAATAGAATTTATGTATAATTTTCACACATTTCAACAGTAAAGATTTTTTCTATTACTTTTTTTAAAAACCCACATTTTATCTTTGTCTAGCAAATGAACTACATTTTAAATCAATGCCTATTTTTGTACATTGTTATTTTGAATGCATGTCCATATTTCATTGAGAACATTTATTTGCCATGAGACAGATAACCAGGGTTTTACTGAGATGATATCATTTCTTCTCCAAAAATATGAAAAATGTTATTTTATTTAACCCATGTAACTCTATTGACATTCTCCCCCAGGCTTTTAAAAATACTGACATTTTGTCCTGGGAATTGCGTTAACTTTATTGGATTTTTATGAAGATTAATGAATCACACTAAATTTTACAAAATGTTTAACACAGTCAATGAAAACAACAGGAATATTAAATGTTGAGAATTTTGTTAACACCGTCACTACCAGCAACAATGACCTCTTCCCCTCCACTTTATCATCATTTATCATTTTCCATTAGCTGTGTTCCAAACACGCTTAGACATGGAACAAGTATCACATAATTATAGTCCTGCGGAAATCAAATCACCCTTCTTTTATACTTAGCAATGACTACTTCCTTAACATTAAACTTCCTTTTCATAAAGTTATCCTGATCTCCAGCCATCCTAAAAACTACCTGACTCCATGTTTTTCTTTCTCACATATTTCAGTTGTTTAATTCAGAAAAATGTGCACATTGTAACTGCCAAACTGCAATAATGGAGATACTATTAGCTATGAATCATATGCTTTCAAGAAATCATCATCCGCTGGGAATAAATCATGCACATGGGTACTTTTTGGTCCTTAAATTATCTATTCTCACTACAGACATGAATATTCAGCTTTGTAATGCAACATTACATTCTTCTTCCCTCCTCTTCCTCCCCTCTCCTCTCTTTTCCTTTCTCTTACTTTCTCCCCTGTTGCTGCATTTATCATTTACTAGATGCATAGAAATCCTTGTTTATGGAATAAAAGGAATCATAGTCTTGTATTTTATTTTGTGATTATAATATTTGTTAGCCATTAGGTAGATAATTTTAGGGACACCGAGGCCTGCAGAGGAGTAGCTTCTGCCATTTAAGTTATCATTCGTATTTCTTCAAAGTTGTATTTTTTATTTGTTTGCATTTTTGTATGCTTGTTGTGGATCATCCAGAACAATTTACAAAGAAACAGCCAAAATCTCAGACACCCTCACTCACTCTTTTCAGGTGACATTGCTCATAATAATACTAAATTCTCTGTCCACAGGTATTCTTCAGTACGAAGGAGCGTGGCAGAGTCTCCGCATGATGTTCGGTCTTTCCTACATGAACGTATGTGTGTTTCCTCAATAAAAATCCCTTACTTTCTCTGTTGTGGTATGTGCTGCTTTGAGAATTGTCTCAGTGTGCATTTTGCTTACTGTAAGTAATACACCTTTATTCTAGTCTGTTGTACCCTGAGGTACATCTTGGCTTTCTCTTGCAGGATGGACCCATTGGGTCTGGTTATGCTTCCCCTAATCAAAATAAGAGAAAGTTTCTTACACCAAGAATGTCAGAGCTCTTTGCCTCTTCCTTAAACATCGGCTCTGGAAAATAATACCCTGGCTATGAACCCGTGCTAAATATCTGCCCTCAGCTCCTCACTAAAGAAGCTTAGGACATTTGTTTCCATATCCTCTAGTTTTGCTATTAAAAGTAAAACCTTTGCTGTCGGCTTGAGAGTTAGCAGGGCCTCCTTGTCCAAGTTTGGATTGTGAAATGCACTCTTTGTCTCCAGACTTGTCGCATTTGATTTCCTCCTGTGTTTTTCCTCTTGGCTTTTTAAATTAAAGTGCTAGTCCCTGGAGTTGTATCTCCTGCCTGAAGCTGTCATCCTGTACGAAGATAACAACACTGTATTTACCATCACCAAAATAAATAATTAAATAAATAACAGGAGAATGAAAGAATTGTTAGACCTATTAGTGATAGTGTCTTTTCATTATAAAATAATAAACTGCTTAACTGATAGATCGTGCCAGAGGTTCTAGTTTTTAAAATCTTTTCCACAGATAAACATTCTGTTCATATATTTGTACTTTCCAGAATAAAACGAGAATTTAATCAACACAAACAGATCAATTCTTTAAAATAGAAGTTCTGTACTGACCAAAAACAGTTTAAGTACAATTGCATCTTTATGTCTTAGGAGAAAGAGTTTTAAAAAAATTAAAAGAAATAGGATATAAAATGGATCATTTTCATTTTTGACCTCCATTTTTTCAGGGCTCTAATATGTTTAATTAAAGGGCATATTTTATGAATCATAACTACATAAATTAGTTGCAGTTGTAAACTGTTGGGGGTTACAAAACTAAATGAATACCTATTTATAGAAAATAAAGTTCTACCAATTACTTTTAATTTTTTAATTGGATACAGTCGTGTGCTATGTATATTTAGAAGTATTTTAATTGCAAACAAAGTACCAAAGCCATTTTTTATATGTAGCTTTTTGATACGTGCATGCTTCTTTTGTCTAATTTCACATTCTAAATAATTCTGAATGTGTAAAAAACTGCATTCTTAAATCACAGGCCTAGAAGATGGAGATACAACCTATTATATATCAGAATTATAATATCTAAGAATATATAGTACAATTGAAATAAGAGACTTCATAGGGAGATACTACTAACAAGGCCAATTATGCATAAATAAAACTCATGGGTAACATGAAGGATTTTATTTGGCGATCTATGCACTAAAGAAGTACCCAGAAAGAATATTTTGTTTCTGCAGTCATCCTCACCTCTCTGTTACATATCAAATGAATCTCAACTCTAATGAAGGTCAATACTGGATATTAATCTTATTATTCTATTAATCTTAACTATACTAAGTTCTTGAGGTTAAAGAAGACCAAACCAGAACCTTTTGAGAAAGAAAAGATGATATATAGACACTGGCTTATTCTATGAATTGAAGAATACTCAGAGTATTTAACTATAATAAATATCTGATTACTGGTATCTTAAAAATTACAAACAAATTTATACTACTGTGAACACTGAAGAATTATGTAAATGATGCCACTTTAATGGGCACAATTTCAACTATGTCTTATAATATTAGACAAAGACAGCTGGATGATATTATAACTAGCTAACAATTGCACTTAAAAAGAAAATACATGACCAAATGTCCCAGAGTAATGTGTGTGTGTGTGTGTGTGTGTGTGTGTGTGTGTATTGTTATGACATCTGGCTGGGGAACAATAGAGTATCATTTCCCAACTGTGATTGAATAGTAAATTAAAATATACAAAATATCACTGTCATATTTACTATTACTACCATATTAATCCAGACTCAATATGATAGTTAAATTGGACTGTCAACTGGATTGGCTTCAGAGATATTTAGGGTTTAATAAAGCATATTTCTGCATGTGTCTGAGTGAATCATGGAGTCATGACTTGGGATAGTGTGTACACAGTCATTGACCTCTTCTTGGCTCTGTTTTCTGATATTCTACCTGGCTGTCATGAAGTAGGCAGTTTTGCTCCATCATGCCCTTCCACAATGACATTTCCACCTTTCAACCAGTTGGCCATGAACTAAATCCACGGAAACTGTGACTAAATCAACCTCTCCTACTTTAATTTGTGGGTGTTAGGTGTTTTGCCCAGCAACAGGAAAGCTAACTAGTACATTCAAACTCATTAGATTTGCTAAGGAATCTCCAGTCTCATAGAGAACAGTTACCATTATCATCTCCAACAATAACTGTTTATTCCACAGTTCCATATGTTCATACGGTGCATAGGATGCTAGCGAAGGTTGTGATGGCATATTAATATAATTTTCTGCCTCTCAGAATTCTGTCATTTCATCAGATTATCATGTTGAAAGTAGCAAGTAAAAGGAAGCCATGAAGTACAACATCAGAGCTCAAATCATAAACTTTAGCTTTGAAGAAAGAGATCAAATTTGCAGTTCTTACTTTATTACATTATTTGTATCACCTTAGCATATCCACCTAACCAACCTTGGATATAATAGGTCTTGAAAAAAAAGATAATAGTCAATCTGACAAAATGGTCTGAAAGATAATATGAGATATGTAGTATATAGCATCCAGATTAATTTTTATACGTGTAAGATTATTTTTCTTTATAACTTGAATATACAGTTTGAATAGTCAGTGTCCATCCTATGCTGTCCCAATTTTGTGTGCATGCTAACAAAAGGGCACTGTTCCATCAACACTTCAATAAACCAGCTAGCATGGCAATGTGGAGAACCACCTGGCTTGTAATTAGCAGCCATGAATTTGAATCCTTGGTGGAGTCCTCATGACATGAGTGTCTATGCTCATTGCAGCTTTCTTGCCCACCGACAGTGTCTCAGAACAAGCTGGGGGCAGCATGTAGAGCCTTATTCTTCCCCTAATCCAGACACGTTCTGGGCTTCTCCTACATTGCCTTTGTTTTTGTAGCCTGTGTTGAACATCTCTTCATGAAATGCAACTTCTCCATTCATAATACTATTGACAATGATTTCAGAAAATGTAGAGTTGACATTTTGCATAAAAATAATCAGAACAGAATAAGATCCTGTAATACAGATATGTGCTTTGAATCAATTTTGAAATATATAGATTTTTTACACATCATTGTATTACATTATATGTCTTCAAAATATAAGACAGTCAAGTTGGAAGTAGAAATCAAAGGAACTGGTTTGTGCTGGGATAGTGGGGATGTGTTTGTGTTCTTGTTTTTCACATTCTCAGCCCAGTTTCAGGCAGTTGATAGTCAATCTTTTTTTTCTCTGTGTCCATGACCAATGAAGCTGGTACTTGCTTTTATCTTTTGCAACAGATATGGATTGCCTTGGACTGAATAGCTGTTTACAAACACAGATTCATAGAACATATTCTAAGCCCAGTCAAGAAAATCTCCTATGTGATAGTATAAAATCCATCACCAGTTTATTACTTTGTTCTTGGAAGAATTGTTCCATTTATCACTTTGACCTTGTCGCATTATAAAGCATTGCCTTAGAAGTTACTCAGACCTATGTCTGATTTTAATGCCACTTTATGCAACAACTATTCGATAATTACTTAAATATGCTACTTATTATGATAAATGTTGACTCCTCAGGTTTGATAAGATATGTTTTCTGCCTTCAGTAGAGTTAGAAAAATGACCAAACTCATTTTTATTCTGTCTAGTGAATGCCAAGACAAACACACGAGGTATTAATGAAAGCACAGAGACAGAACATCTGTGTCACGTAGGAGAATGGGGACTAGGTGTGACTAAGTGGCATTACTTAAATTCCAGATTTAAAGGTTAATAAACAGAACTTTGGTGGAGAGACAGTGAAAAGAAAATCATCGTGGACACGGAACCTCCTGCTTCCTGTCCTCATAAACGTAGGTATGTTTCTTAACTTCTCTGTGCTTCGTTCAAGTGTTAAATGAGAAATAGAACATTCAGAACCTACTATTTTACTTGGATTTCATTGGAATATACAGTTAGTCATTCTGTGGCTTATATCTGGAATTGATTTTAAAATGTCCAATGTCTCCTTTCTCTACTTTTTGCAGCAACTTATGTCTTGGTATTACGTCTTACCAGTGGCTATTGGTAATCTCTAAAACATCTATTTTGGACTTAAATCATGCACAACTGTATTTTCCCCAGGAAAAGAAAGAAAAATTTGGTACCTGTTTAGGGAATTTTAACTGCAGATTAACTAAATGTAATAGATGTAAGTCAAATGTCAAATACATTGTCATTGCTAAGGTCTGGAATTTAACATGCTTAAAAATTTCTTAAGGATATCAAATACCAACTTTTTTAGAGACAAATCCATTTTTTATTCATTTTTACATTCAATCAAAGCTATGGCCTGATACTTTCTTTAGCTCATAATTTAGATGTCAGTCTTTACTACTGTGAAATAGTGGCCCTGGAGTTTTAGCTCTACCTAAGACTAGCTTCCAAATATAATAAAAAATAGCTATGAAATCAAAAACCTATTAGTAATTCTACTGTTTCATGGCAGGACCACTTGAAAAATCACTCAAAATAAGAAAGAAATAAAATGTGCAATGTTCAAAAGACAGTGCCAAAAATGAATTTGAAATGACTGGAAATATTGTTTTATACCAATTCAACCTCAATGCTTTCGTGATATTTCAATGAAAAGTTTTATTTGGAACTTTATATTATATTATATAGAACACTGCCACAAACTGTCAAGATATTTCTCTTAGGAAACTGACTTCCGTTTGATTCCAAGACATAACTTAGAACAGAAACGGACCCCCACACATGTAATTGAAACATGGTGTCTGTTGCATTTAACCCTGGCTTTTTTCTACATATTTCTTAATTTGTGCATTAAAGCTTAAATAATATATTTTCTTGTTTCTAGTAGGAAAATATCTAAAATTTATATGAGGGTCCCTTGCTTTTTTATGTTTTATAAAATCAGAAGGAAGAATACCAATTCGCAATCAGAAAATTGAATGTGACGTAGTGGTTTTCGCTCACTCATTTTGATAACCTTCAACAAATCATTATTTCTTTCAACTCCATCTTTAATATCTATAAAACAAGGTGCTTCTTCTTGAAGACTTTTGCTGCTACAGATGAACGCTATTGATAAAGGTATTTTGTTTTAATTTCAGTCATAATTATGGCAATTATTACAAAATGCTGTGCTAAATTCGTAGCCTCAGAGTCTTACTGAGTCACGCTGCACCCTACATTGTTTAATTTGAAACACTATCTCTATGCCCTCTTTCTCTTTTGGTGTGCTTTATTATTTTGTTGTTATTTTGGAGGAATGTCATTGCTTTCTTAGTTGTTTATTTTAGACTAGTTTTCTTCTGTTTCTTTCTTATGGCCAGGTCACTTGTCATGTCTTGCTGTTGAGTCCAGTGTTTCTATTTGTTGAAATCTTCACATTTTCCAATATGTGCAGTATTTAAAATCTTATATACATTTCTAGAATTGGCCTAAGGTCTTCTAAGTGAAATCCTGGATGGGTTTCTTAGGAGTGAGTGCATCTACAACTCTTTGGGAAAATTGGAGATCTAGATAGTGGATTTGTTTGCTCCTTAATATTAAATCAACTAGTAGAATCAGAACTCTGCAGACACAGAAAGGTATAAGCTGCAGGTGTTATTCTAAGGAGTCTGAAGGCCCAGGAGGGAAAAAGCCTATTATGTTTAGCTCATAAAGTTTACATGAGATTTTGGAAAGTAGGAAGAATATGTTCAAATAAGAAGAGGAACAAGGGAAGGGTATGGGGAAATGAAAGGAGGGCAAAAGAAAAAAAAGAGAATGGAAGGGAAAAAACAGCAACAAAGAATGTGTGACTGGAAGGGGAAGAAGGGTTGAAAGGTGGGGAGAGTAACTGGAAAGGAAACAAGAATTGAGATGTGTTACGTGCAGGTACAAATGCCCTAGCATGATAATATATGAAGACTGTATGGTAAATATGTACTAATAAAAAGAATAGAGCTTATAAAAAATAATGTTTACATAACAGTAAGCATTGAAAACTCTGTTTAGAGCGTTCATCTAAAACTTAGAGAACTTACAGATAGTGACTGAGTAAAGATGACATCTAAATTGATACCTAATAGAAGAGAAAGTTAACCAAAAAGGCAAAAAAGGCCTTCTACAAAAATCATGATTCTTCCTGTACAACAAGCTGTTTAATGTGTGTATGGGACATGGTTCCTTTAAGAGTTGGGAATGGGTAATGGCCAAAGACAACCTAGTTAAAATATGGAGACAAATTTTGTCTTTCCTAAGCATATTCTGCCATTGTATTACCTTTAGATACATGGGAATATGTTTGAGTTTGTTTTGCCTTAACCCTGTTTTAGTATTTACTGTTGAGTGAGTTTACATTGATTTGTTCTTAATCATATTAGAACTGAGAAACAGTGCAGACAGTGCAGCAGGAATATGTGTGTGGTGGGGAGGTAAGAATAAAGTCCATTGAGGAGATAGTAAACCAAGGGTATCGTGAGTGGTAAAAGGAGGTTCAAAGTTATCATGTGAATTTAGCAAGGAATGTACTCTTTCATGGTTTTAGGTATAAAGGATTATATGTAGCCCATGAAATTTAGAACTTCATGAGCAGAAATTATCCAGGGTTTTGTTGGGGGAGGATGAAATAATTTTTGCAAAAGAATTTTTCAATATTCTTATCTAGCATGTGCATATTACCATTATCAAAAAGTGTCAAGATTACCAATCAGCCTATGGTTCTTTTGCCTGACTCAGACCAAAATCAGCAAAGTGCAGCTCTGCTAGTAGTTGTGACATCACCAGATGATGCCAGTCACTGCCAAGTACCAACAGTTGGCTGCTGACTACTGCCACTGCCAGTCATCACCTTCGAGCGTCAGTTTGTAACGGACACTGCAGGTTGACTGGACTTGGTACTGGTCTCTACCCCTCATCTTTGTTGGCTGCTGGTCTCTGGAGCTCTTCAGTGTTAACATTTCTGAGGTCACATTGCTATTTTTTTTTTAAATGACCATTCTGTCTACCCTAGTCAGGATTAAAAAGAAAAAAAAAAAAAAACCTACGTTGATTTCTAAGATTTTTGGAACCCACACTACTTGAGAATAAAACCAGGAGCAGGGCCTGTGCGGCAGCACAGAAGGCTCAGTGCACAGTAGAATAAACCCCAAGAAGCAGGCGAGAAGTGGTGCTTATATAGCAGCTGCAGGCCTGTTTTCATGAGGGACAGGCTGTAAGCTTACTGTGAAAGTGGGGTTTGCATGTAAAGGGTACGCATCTTCTTTCTGATCTTAGCCCTCCCTCCTTCCAAATGGCAAGGATATCATCTGAAGTGGTGGGACTGAGGGAGGGGCACCGTGCTGACTGGCTGGCTGCACTCATGTTGGAATGGAGGATGGTGGCTTGATGGCCGGGAAGGACACTGAAGCAAACACTGCCAGTTCACTGGGGGGTAATAGGAAACAAGAGAAGCAAGGGTGGGGGGATTGTGCTGGCCACAGGCCAAGCCCCATCCCCTTCCAGCCAGCACAGTTTAAAAATGAGAGTCAGTGCTTCTTGTCTGTCTCATCACCACAGGTCACCACCTTGATGAAAATTAAAGGAGGGTGATGAGGTGGATAGGAAAATTCAATATCAATATTGTAAAAGCCTTTTTTTTTACTAGAAAAATAAGATGCTTTTTTTGTTGTCTCTTAAAACATCGCTTTAGCATGCAATCCTTTTTCAACAAAGTCACTGCACATCGTTTATTTAGATTTTATTTGCTTGACAAATTGTGATTGACACTTGGCAGAGAGCTGGAGATTACATTTAAAACTATGACAGTGCTGAGACATAATGCTGATAGGATCCTAAGATAATGCAGTTTAACTAATGGATTTATCAGGTACTGTAGACATACTTTTTTGGGAGAAAAAATAAAGTCTGTAGCTATTAATACCAGCCAAATGGAAGTTTTTCCAAGATGAAAATCAAATCAAATTTGTGAACTATAAGAAGCTCTGAGCATTATTGAAAGATTTTTAAAAGTTTATTAAAGATGCAATTTTATGTGTAGATTGATGAGTTATATCTTTCCAATAAAAACAAAATATATCAAATACTTAATAATACTACTTTCTTTGAAAATTACTTTTAAAGGATATGCTCACTCATACAATGCCTAAGACACAATACCTTTCCTCAAAGATTTCATTTAATATACAAGGCAAAATACAAGTATAAAAATAATAATCCTTTAATATAAAGACATTTTTATTTGATAAGTTACAGAAAGATATTGTCATATGTGGGACATCACCTGAACCCATAAGGCAAGTTCAACAAAAATTGCTTCAGACATGATGTACAGATTTAAAATTTTATAGATTTCAACTAAATATAAACATGATCTCAGAGATTTCCAGAGAATTTATCACATTTTTGCAATTTGTCTCTTAATCTATTAATCTTCTCACTGGATTTTAGCTTCTTGAAGCAGGGATTGTGTCTTTATGACTCGTAGGGTTCCAAATTTCTAACTCTGTACGTGGCATATAAAAGTCCTTGAATAGATGATTTGATAAATGCATGAACGACTGTGTCACACAGGCATAAAAGGGGCACCAAATTATAGCCATTACTAATTGCCTTTTCCCGAGATCATGCAAAATGTGATATCAAAGAATGACACAGGTCTGGTCAATGTGCTTTCTCTGTAATCTCCTCACAAAAAGAAATAACATTTCAGGCAACAGTAATAGATGAAGAATGCATGTATCTGAGAAAGACAGGTAGATATTGTATTTGAAGAAATACCAGACAGCATAGTTCTTCTGTCTCTTTTTTTGATTGAACATACAATATTGTATAGTGCTACAATATCATAAATTCTCACATGGTGTAGATGCAGAAAATCCTGACCTGCTTAGCAAATGTGGGCCTACAACCAATCATGATTCCAAGCTAACACTGAGCAACAAGTAGATTTCATGACAAGGATAATCCTTGGCTTGGGTAAGGTAAGTCACAGTTGAAGCACACATTATTTCTAGAAAAGCCAAAAGGTAGCATGATGTGTTGAAAAAAAAAAACAACACTACATCAAGAATGAGATCTGGTGTAAAGACTTGATTCTGCCATTAGCAAGTTGTGTGATTCACTTTCTTGCCTGCAGAATGGAGGGTGGTAGATGACACTATTTCTTTTGGTTATATTAGAAGTTTGTGTATGATTCTGTGAAACAAGGTGTTCCTGTGGATGCGGGAAAGGACTGACAAGGAGGATTGTGTTCAGAGCTGACCTGTCTACTTCCTGGAGGCCCTGCTATGTCATCAAGCTATAGACTGACTCTGGGAGTAAACGTGATAAATTGATTACTCACATTGATTTTGTAATAAAAGTAGTCTGAGTTCTGGAATTAAAATATGCATCTACTTTTAGAAGCTGTCAACTGTTCTAGGAAAAAAAAAGCCTGCCTCTCTGGGTCAAGTGCTAAATGGATGCACAGTACACCCTGCCTAACAAAGGTTAAAAAAACCCACAACCATAATGAAGGCAGCACTGTTTAAGTTACTCTCCTTGGAAAACTCACAGTGTTTTCAACCTATATCATTCTAATATCCTGACCAATTCTAAGATGAAAAACTCTCTAATTTTACTTAGCTCAAAATGTTGCAAAAAATGTACAAATTGTGTAATGGGGTCCAAATATCTGCTTTGTTCCAAATGTATCAGGGACTCAGAGTATGGAGTTTGTTACTTGTATTGGAAGTTTTGAGGTTTCTTCAGATGCTAATATCTATAAAGGAAGCATCTAAAGGACAAGTTGGGAAATCTGACCTTTTATGATGCTAGAAAAATAAAGAAATCAACAAATGGGCAAAATTCTTGAAGCTTAAGTATAAATTCCAAAGGTTATAGCCAGCCATCCCTTTCTTTGGTTGTTTCACAGAGAATGGTGAAGGCACTTTTTCTGGTTTCTTTCTCTGATCCGGCCCGCGGATCAGTCCGTGGGTCTCGCCTGGAGGGGGAACGGGGATGGTGGGCAGGGCAAGAGGAAAGAGAGATGGAGACAAGTTGAGCAGTTCCAATCAAGTCTCGTTTATTGAGGAAGTGAACATGGTTCATATAGGGTGAGGGCAGGAAGTTGTCAACAGGCAGAGATGTTGTGGAGAGACCAAATAGGTCACAGTCATGTCCGGCCAGGCAGAGAGGATCATGGGCAATGTAGGCAGATGCACTAAATGCCCACAGGAGGGCAGGATGGGGCGGCAGCAGTGAGGCTATCACACCGCTCCCTACATCTCCTCCTTTATCATTTTATAAAATCAGGAGTATGGCAGGCCTTGTGAAGACGGCACCTGTCTTGGGACATGGACTCCATATGTGAACCCGACCGAGCCTTACCCATCATGGGCCTGCAGGACAGCAGTTGGTCCTGTGCCTGTCTTAGGTGGCTGGTGGTGTAGCACAAATATCCAAGTTGCCTGTCTCTGGCTGCCCGTCTAGTACCTCAAGGCATCTGGGCCACATCATCAACATGGGCCATTTGTGGGAAATATTTCCTGATAAGTATGTTGATCTGCCATCTCTAGTTGATGATAACGTACCTGAATGGGCTTTGCCATGAATGTGTCAATTTTATTCTTAAGAAGCCTCATGATCCTCTGGAAAATGCAAGGGCCAACAGTTAGAAATAACAATAAGGCAGCTAGGGGTCGCAGAAGGGGGGCAATATAAGGGAAGAGGCCCCCCCACATGGAGAAGGGGCTAGTAGCCATTTGTTGCCGACATAGTCAGAGTCGATCTTTTAGTTTTTGGAGTTTTCCGTGCACAAGGCCAGACTCGTTGACATAAAAGCAGCACTTTTCCTGTAAGGCAAGACAGATCCCTCCCTGTTCTACTGTGAGTAGTTCTAGCCCTCGTCTATTTTGTAGGACAACCTCTGCTAAGGAGTCTGGTTGATTTTGGAGAGTCTGTATAGTGAAGGATAAGGCTTGAACATCTTCAGACAGCTGGTTAGATAAGTCAGAATATTTGTCTAGGGCCACGGCAAGGCCAGCAGTCCCTGTGGCTACAGCGCCAGTGAGGCCCATTCCCACCAAGAGCAGGATTAGCATTATCGCTCTTTTTTGGCAGCCAGCAATATAATCGAATGTTGGCACTGGGATAGGTTGGTCACCTGGACAATATCTATGTCGGGCAGGAGGGAAGCGGTCATGCATGTACCTGTCCAGTTGGATGGAAGATAAGTATAGGCTCTACTATTGCCGCAGACAAAAATGTGTCCTGTTGGGGGGCACAGGGGGCCCGTATGACTGATAAATGAGACACAGGCAGCGGACAGGAGATGGCCCATATCTATAAGGGTGGAATCATTTTGTAGAGAGCCCTGTAGGCAGGTAATGGATATGTTAGGTGTTATCAATGGCTGGACCAGAAATGATTGGGAAGGTCTACAGGTAAGATTATGTGGGTCATGAAGGGAGTCAATCGTTGAGTTGGAGAGGATGGCTAAGGGCATAGGAATACCTAAGGCCATATATAACCAGCAATCTTGAGCTAAAGTAGGGTTAGTGAGATTAAGTGCATGGTGAGTGGCTGAAAGGATATCATAAGTTTGTGGGTCTCAATCCATAGGGCGAATATAACCTGAAAGATCTTTTTTCTTTTTATGCGGTTTAATTGCAGCTTGATTGTTCTCAGAGGAGCCAAAAAGATGCTCAGTTGCCTGTAGGAGGCGATCAACAAAGTCACAAAAAGGCTCTTTGGGTTTTTGTTTAATTTTTGTGAGAGAAGAAGCAACTCTGCTGCCAGAAGGGAGCTTTTTCCAGGCTGTAGTTGCTGCTAGGGTAACTTGTGCAAAAAGGCCTGCCTCATATCACATTTGGGCCTGTTGCATTGCATAACAGCCTGTCCCTGTTAACATTGCAAGGGTATAATAATTTTTTTTTATTAGAATTTTCTTTGGCTAAAAGTTCACATTGATCTTGGAATTTAACCTTCCAAAGTAGATAATTGCCCCCTGAGAGTGTAGCTCTAGTTAAATCTCTCCAATCATCAGGTGTAATCCAACCTTGGGTCAAGGAATCTAGGACCACAAGGGTAAAAGCCACCGTAGGGCCATATTGAGATACTGCTGTTTTTAATTCTTTTAGGGCGATTACAGAGAATGGCTTATGGGCCCTATTAGCCCATGGCACTGGGGGTGGAGAGTCTGTTTTTGAATCACTATCATGTGGGTCATAGTCATTTTTTTTTGCTATCACTAGTTTTTTTTTAATTTTATTTTTTAAAATAATTTTATTTAAAGAGAAAAAAACAAAACAGAATAAAGGGTAGTGACAATACAGTATTCCAAGGAAAAAAGAAAAGAACAACAACAAAAAAACCTAAGAAATTATTACTTTACAAATTACATACTGACTTCTTAGAAATAGTTGTTTACATTACATCGTTAAAACATGTAAAGTAGACATTCAAACGGTGAGACTGTTAACAGTTCTGCTCAATGATCTAACAAAAACAGCAATATGGTCATCCATCTTACCCACTCAAATATACATGCAATTCTATCAAAAGGGTAAAATTAAACACAACAAAACAGAGCAAAGCAGATCACAAGAAAGCAATGTAAGAGACAAAAATTTTAAAACTAGTCAATCGGAGATATTCACTCTACTGACTCTTATTTTCTTCCAAATAGTTAAATCCCATTTGTGCAGAGGAGGTGGCTGTCCTTTTCTATCTCCCCTAGTTGTTGTAGTGGCTCGTGTTTTATCTCGTGTATCTTCCTGACTTGGGGACTGATCCTTACATCTAGTTTGTCCCTTTGGGCTCCCTCTCTCTCTAATCATTTTATTGTTGTCATTTTTTGGGTTAATATTATCCTGGGTTGGCTGAATTGTCTCTCCTCCATTTTGTGGGTCAACACCAGCTGTGTCGGCTTTTGTTACTGGGAACATTAAATGAGACGCCATTTTTGAGACACTTGTTACTGGAGGGTGAATTGTTTCCATCACCGGAAACATCATTGTTGGCATGCCTGAAAGAGGGTTAGAGCCCACATCTAACGACTGGAGCTGTAAAATGAGCCTTTGTTTTTCCTGTTTAAGTTGAAGTTGTTGTTGCAAATAATGAATCTCAGTTTCTAAATCGAGAAGGGCGGAAGGGGGGCCGAGCGGCTTTCAGAGGCCAGGCGGGGGTTGACCCAGTGTCGCTAGTGCAGGGGCTACAACAGTGGGAGGGGAATGATATTGAGTAGCCTCCTCTGCTAATTGTGACCAATCAACTTCCTGGAAATCGGAAAGGTCAGTATATATTGGCCAATATGAAGGAGGGAGTATGGCTGTGCCATTTTGAGTATTGGACAGGGCAGCCCCACATTGGGCGCCACTTGATCTGGCCCACAGATCAGTCCGTGGGTCTCACCTGGAGGGGGAACGGGGATGGTGGGCAGGGCAAGAGGAAAGAGAGATGGAGACAAGTTGAGCAGTTCCAATCAAGTCTCGTTTATTGAGGAAGTGAACATGGTTCATATAGGGTGAGGGCAGGAAGTTGTCATCAGGCAGAGATGTTGTGGAGAGACCGGATAGGTCGCAGTCATGTCCAGCCAGGCAGAGAAGATCATGGGTAATGTAGGCAGACACACCAAATGCCCACAGGAGGGCGGGATGGGGCGGCAGCAGTAAGGCTATCACGCTGCTCCCTACATTTCTCCTACCTGTATTCAAATTTGTTTTGATGATCTTCTTTACATAACCAACTTCACCATTTTCCCAGGCAAGATTAGAACAAAATTCAAGCTTTTTGCCATTTTGAAGAAGGATTTGCCTAATGTGCCTCTGGTTTATCTCATAGCTCACGTTTTTCCTGCTGGCCCTACTGGCCCTAAGGTCAAACATACTAAGTCAGATCCTGTATCAGGTGCCCATATGGCTACTTTCAGCTGGAAAATGTCCCTCAGATCTCTGAAGTCCCAGAAAGGAATTTTCTACGTTTAGTGACTGCACTATGTAGTTCACAGTATTTTCATTTTCTAAAGACTATCCAGTCTTTCGATTCATTTGTTAACTGCTTTACATCTATTTTTTTCCCATCAGGTAGCAAACTGTATGAAAAATGAAACCTTGTCTAGTATGTTCACTGTCATTCTGAGGTGACTAGAACAGGCATGACACACAGTAGGTATGCAATTGATGTTTACTGAAAAAAGATACATGAAAGGGTGACTGTGTTAGGACTGTCCCATCTTATTTCAATGTTGAAAAATCTGTTCTCCATTATCCTAGACATAGGGACACATCTTTAGTCACATTTGAGGAATATAGACAGAATTATGTTTTTTGCTTACAGGTGTTTCTCCACCTGGCTGTACATTAGCATTATCTGTGGAGATTCTGAAATACAGACGGTGGTGCTCCATTTACCAATTAAATTAGAATCTCAGTGGGTGGAACCTGAACACCAAATAAAACACACAAAATAAACAAACACAATAAACTCAGTGTTTCCAACATGCAATTAGATGTGACAAGTGCTGGCCTATCTTACTTATCCCCCAAAAGAGCAACACTCTGCTCTTTAAATTCCATGAAATGATATTGGAAATGCAGTTTTAATGTTCTCCGTTTGTATTTCATGGGAATCCATAGCAAATAGCAGACTAAAAGAGATGTGGTTTTAACTACATAGGAGAGAAAAAGAAATCTGCCCTCTAACTTCATTTCCATTGAATTGTCCACTCTACATACTTTGTGCTTCACTCTTCCTACACCATTCATTAAACCATGAGTCTTTTGAAGCTGGTCGTTGTCCAGCATTTGGTGTCCTCTTTGTTCTGCTTTTGGCTTTCTCTCAAGTTTACTGGGGTTTCCTTTACTAAGCACTGGTACAACAGTTAGAGAACCACAGACAACAATGGCATTGTGTTCTGCTTTGTTTCAGGCAGATAAATATTGATATGATTCAAATGGTGGTTGTGAAACATGGTTGAAAGAACCTAGCAATTCAAAACTCTTTGTGGAGACCAATGAAATAATAAAGTACAATTGAACGTAAGAAAGGTGAGAGAGAACCAGATATGCATTGATTTCAAGACAGGCATTTGACATTTGAATATTACATTTTCTCTCAAAGTTCCCAATTGTGTGAATCCCATAAAACATAAATATATGTATATTAGCATTGCTTTATATTGACTTTTGAAAGTAGAATTAGCTACATTTACATGCTAATCAATCCAGATGCAATGGGTCACTGTAATTACCTAACATTTGGAATCCAAATTTTGCTGATTAGAATTCTGAAATGACGATTTATTAGAGGAGCATAACGATTCCAAATGATTTCCTCAGGAGAATCTTCTCATTATTAATTATTTGCTAAAGTTGCTCCCAAAGAGCTTGCCAAAGGAGAATCAAAAGACAAAAATTAAAAACTACATCAAGAAGAAGAGAAAGATATATTGATATAATTGTAGTTAATGTGCTATGCATCATGACCAAAGAGAGATTTTGATATTTCTTATTAGAAAAGGAGAGAGCTAATTTAATTTTGAATATCCGTGAGAAAAATTATAGAGTAGAAAACTGCCAACAGCTACTGCCAGGCATGACACATTGTCTCTTCTATAACATGAACCTGTTTAGAGGCTGACTTTCTCTGTGTCCCTGCCGTGACTTTTCCTCAATGGCTCTTCAGACATGCTACTTAAAATTAGAAAGATATGATTAATTTGTTTCCGTTCTGCTCTGAAAAGACACAGTGCATAGGGACTTTGATCTGAACACACAGGGAAGTGTCCTGGTGGTCCAACTAAACCATTCTGGAATCAGAGCAAAGGGCCATATGATTATATGTGTCATTGCTAATTAAACACAAATGTCAGTGTTCATTAAAAACAAAGGAAAATGTGGCATTGCAGCCAGGGCTTAACATCCTCATTAACTGTGTAACAATAAGTGGTGCCTATATTACCAAAGTCACTGTAGACTTTCATAGTGAGGAACATATTGTACTTTTTTGTGGTTGTTTCCCTTCAAAGGTATAAATGTTTGGAGCGATGACTGAAAAAATTACCAGAAAGCCATCTGGCATTATAAGTGGCCATTTGAACACAATTAGTTTAGGAGAATGCCTTTTGCAGAAAGGACACCTGCAATCAACATAATTCAAATCATGGTTGGTAATTTGTACATTTTGCTATGACGGGTGATTATGAGCTGTTTTTGGCATTTGAAATTCTCATGCATATGAGCTTCCTCTGCCCTTAGTTCACCCCAAAGCTTTTGTGGCAGATTTCTAAGCCTGTCTCTTCTGGTGCTGTCTGGTACCTATCTCACCACTCACCCTCATCCCTCATGACAATGAGAGAAAGGAGCTGCTTTGAAGCATTGCCCTAAAAACCTGTGATTTGGGCAAATTTGAAGGAAGCACTCTGTTTGATGATAGCCATGAGTGATATAAGTCCGTAAGTATAGAGATGTGGAGGGTCTATCAGGTGAAACCCATCTTGCCCAGAACAACTCAGGGTGGGGATTGTGATGAACTCTTTGTAAAATGTTTTTATGTTGAATGCTTCAGTTTGGGTCATAAAAATGAAAGCAAATAATCACCTCCAGTTCTGATGGCAGCTTAAAGTCACAGCAATGAAATGAATAGGTTCTGGGATGGGCGGGGAGAGGGTGGAGAAATGGGACTTAAAGATCTGTTGCTCTGGAAGGAAAATGATGTCAAGAAAGGTTTTATCTGTGAAAGGACATAAAACTAGCTCACTTTGAAGACTGTCTTTGAATGCTCAAGTACTAAAGATGAGAGAAGAAAAGCTTTCTTATAACTCAGCCTGTATTGTGATTAGAAGTAGACAGCTTTTCTAAAAAGACAAGTCAGACTGCCTGAAATCTTGTGATGAGGATTATGAGTGGATGAGGTAAAACATGGTAAGCAAGTAAAGAGGAATGGGATGTGTATGCTGACTATATCAACCCATAGAAGTGATTTTAGAGCGATTTTCTATTCAAATGGAAGGCAACGAATAGATATAGAAAAATCACAAATATTTTATTGCTTACTAATGTCTGATTCTCTGACTCTGTTTGATAGACTAGATGCCAGGTGGAGTCAATAGAATTAGAAAAGAGGCAGAAAAAAAGACAAGAGAGGATGGGGAGGAGATAATGAAGAGAAGATAACAGAGCAAGAAAGTAGTCAGGGAAGTAGAGAAGAGGGACTTTTTAAAAAGAATATCTAGTTAACTAGAAGTTCACTTAGTATAATACGTCCTCTCAATGTGTCTGTTTGAATATCTCCTCTCACACATTTAGCTTGATGACACTGTGAAGAACATAAACATTGTAAGATGTGGTCAAAGCATCACATTGAAGGGATTAGTAGTCAATTCTGAGTCTCTGAGGTCAGATCTCAGTGACGAGGTCTAGGTTGTAGTAACTAATGGGGACATCGATGCTATTGAATGACGTCAGCTTGAATAAGAGTTTATAGAGTGCAGTTAAAAGGCAAATCGGCCTTCACCCACAGGAAGTCTCCCAGAAAGAAGCATCTTGGCCTGTCTCTTTGGGACCCGAAACTCTCGGACCCGTAGAGTGGCCTGGGCTGTTTGGATAGAAAGTCTGTGCAGACCTGCATCTCGGTGCAACTGCTTGGGACTGGTAGGCCCACCCTTCATCCGCAGGGAACTGCCTGGAGACCTGCATCTGGGCCAGGTCTGTTTGGGCCCGTGGCCCCGCCCTTCAAACCCAGGAAGTCTCCCAGAAAACAGCATCTTGGCCTGTCTCTTTGGGACACGAAACTCTCGGGCCCGCAGAGTGGCCTGGGCTGTTTGGATTGGGAATATTGTAGAGACTGGCATCCTGGCCAGCTCTGTTTGGGACCAGGAACTTTTCAGAAACCAACATTCTGGCCTGACTCTTTGGGACCTGTAGGCCCACACTTCACTCGCAGGGAACCTCCTGGAGACCTGCCTGGGACAAAGCATGGTGGCCTGGCCTGCCTGAGATTCCACAGGCTCCGGGGTGACCACACACAGCATTCGCCTTACAACTTAGGAGCCAGGAGCCCACAGAGGAGAGTTAGGACACTGTGAGGAGGCCAAGAGCCTGTGGGGGATCCACTGCCCCTCCAGGAACTGAGGGTGTAACAGGTAATTAGCCACACATGCAGAGAAAGCTTTGGAACACTGCTCAAAGTAAGGAAATATAGAAAAATGACAAAAGGAAAGACCAAAAGGCAGGTTCAAAGCCCTAGCCCTCCCCAAGAAAGCTTAGAAGCTGTGTACATAGAAGAAAAAAGAAGCCATATACCTGAAATGTCTGAAATGATATTAAATGAAATAAATATGCAAATAGGGAAAGCTATGGAGAAATTCAAACCAGAAATACTTGCCCAGGTAAAAGAAGAATTGATAAAAACAGTGAAAGAAATAGGGATCGCATCTAGTGAAAACACGGCAAAAAATTAGAGGAACAAAGCAGATAGAATCCCTGAAAGAACAATATAAGAAACAAACAGAATGCATAAAGCAGATTCAAAGAGATATACAGGAAATCAAAAATTCTATTAAAAGCTGTAAAAACCACCTAAATGAAAGTGAAGACAGAATTTCAGACCTCGAAGATAAGATTGCAGCCAGTGAGCAGGAAAGACAAGATCTTTTAAAAATAACAAAGAATCAGGAAATAACAATTCAACACCTGCAAGATGATGCAAAGAAAAATAACATAAGATTAATAGGGATAAATGAAAAAGAAGGGGACAGCCCAAATGATATCAAGAGGATAT
>PVJX010002011.1:0-35000 GCA_004027295.1 Dolichotis patagonum
TACTCTATACATGTATACTCTAAGAAATGTGATATAATCCATTACATATCTTAAATCTTGAACAGAAATCATAATACTGAGGATATTAGTTTATCAAATCTTTTTATTTCAAAAAGCATCTTTTCTTTGATGTGTATCATGTGCTTAATTTTTATGAGCTTAGATCTACTCTGAAAAATAATAGCATTGACTCAGCTTGCTATACATTAGCTCTACTGGCTGAGGGCAAAATGTTTTCTTGTACTCCCATTATCACGTGATAATAAAGACCAAAATAATAATAATGATGTTTATAATAAATCTGGTTATATAGCAAGAGTCTCTGTAAGTAAAAAGGAAGGTTTCACATTTCTAAACTATTTTGTTACAGTTCAGCAGGTAAATTAAATATTTAATAGGTTACTTAATATTTCATGGTAGACAAAGTATACTAGGTTTTGGCTACTCTTGGGTACAAAAACAGTGATCAAATATTGTACCTATATATAAATGTAATTCATAAATCATTTTAAATACATAATAATCAATAGTACCCATTTAGGGATTCTAACACCAGATTGTCAAAAATAAATTACAGTGTTTTGAATATTTTGCTACCACCAAGAGAAACAACCAAGGGACATGCACTACTCCTGTATATTTGTGAAATCAAGAGAAGCTATGTTCATAGCTCCTGTTAGAACAAGACTTCAGGCAAAATATTCTGGCTCCCTATCTCCAGCTCAGTGTAGCTTTCCTCTTTTCCTCATTGTACATATATTGCTAAAATCTATTTGGAAATGAAAGGAAGTTAATTCTCCAAGGATCCATGGTATTGTATTGCCTCTGGCTATTCTCACTTCCTTTTGCACATGGTATATTTCTGTCAGCTTGAAAATTTCTTGTGATGGTAATTGGCAGTTTATCCATTAGTGTTTCCCTTATATTTAAAGTGTTTTTCTCATTACCAGCTATTTCTTATTACTTTCCTAATAATGGGGAAGAATAATCCATCTCTACCAGTGTTACAATGACTCAGAGAGGTTTACAAGGGATTGCTTATTAAATAATTATTAACTGTTCAGAAACCACACATGCATTTGTGTTATTGTAGCAGCCACTCATTTCAATAGCAGCGGTTCACTAAATATGCATAAGCCATTTCTCTACAATAACAGTTTAACCACCACGCCTGCATTATGCAACCAGAATGAAATACTGCGCCGTTTTAAGATGCTATCATTTCCTTCTCTGAAATCTCCCCTTCATTCTCACCCTCCAGATCACAGCATGTGCTGAAATTACTGCCTTCCTCTTAGCCATTCAAAACTGCACAATCATACCCCAGCCTGCAGACACAACTCCACTGGCTTGTCAACTGCATTAAAATACTATTCATCCTCCTGGCATTCAGAATGTTCTTATACTTGTTAGCCTCTTAAGTGGGGCTTTCCTTTGCTCTGCTGGCATTGTTTCTTCTAATGTAGGTGCTAACCAGAGCATACTGAAACAGAGAAAAGAAGAACAGATGGACTGTGTGAAACTTATTTGAAAAAGTAGCCAAAACCATATCAGGCTGACACCAAAGTAAACTCTTCTGAGAAGCTCAGGAATCAACCAGACCAGTGCCTCTGTCTTGATCCGAGTTCTATTCCAAATGAGCCCACCCAATGCCATCTCATTTATATGAGGTATGATCAAAATACACAGTGAATGTGTAATTTTTAAAAATTCACTATAGTAAAAGACACATTAAAATATCATCCCTCGCATAGTAAAGACACATTAAAATATCATCCATCCCTCAAACACACTTTTGACCATTCTTGCCACTTTCCGAATAAGTTATAGAAGTCCTCTTTCATGAGTGTCATTATGAGATATAATCAAAATGATGGTGAACATTTCTGGTGAATACCACCACGCAGAAAGGTAGGCTTGTAAAAACATTCCAGTGTGCTCTCATCTATATTATTCGCTGTATCTGGCACCATGAAATTTTAGGTCTTCCCACAAAGTCAAAATGACCATAAAAGTTACTGAATCGATACAGGACATTGGAGGTCATGAGAACAGGGCCATAATCACTAAAAGAACTTCCAGAACTCCTTCAGAAAGTGGCAAGAATGATGAGCTGAGTGTGTTTGAGATGAAGGGGAGTACTTTGAGAGGGATTAATAACAACTGTATTTTAGTATAATAATTTTTGGACATTTAATAATACCTCATATGATTCTAGACATGACCAAGTATGCAGAACAAAAACTACACTTTAAGAGTCCTCAGTTTTTCTCATCTTTAAAATGAAAAATCATAACTGAAAAAAATGTCATGATCTCTTTTAACTCTAAGATCATCTGTAGCACCCCAATTGTCAGTTTCACTGCAAGTTATATATATATATATATATATTTTAAAATGACTATCACTGTCTTTCAGGTGATCAAATATTTGGAGAGGAAGAGATATGCAAATAGTCAAGACTGAGTATTATTTTTAGAATGCACACATATAGAGAATGAAGGGGAACCAAGAGGAAAATAAAGCTCAAGGTCAACCTGGGGAAATCAGCAAAGGTTTCAGGAATGAGCTGGCTCAGGATGTGTTTTAGAGGGTGTGTAGGAATTCACCTGGCATGCAAACAGTTTGGGCTCACCATAAGCCTTGGGAATTTGAACAGGCAAAAATAATAATAACAGCAATGAAATAACATCTTTAAAATCTATAAAAGTTCTGTCCTGAAAATAAAGAAATAGAAGAAAATCTATGATAGAGTTCTCTCTCTCTTTTCCTTCTCTTCCTTTCTCCCTCTTTCCCTCCCACTCTTCAAATGAAAAATGAGAGACAATTATAGAAGTCTACACAGATGTGTATCTACTTGAAAACAGCTCATCTTAACAAACACTTTATTTCCAAAAATACAATATTTAGCAGGTTTAAGACAAACTGAACAATACATTACTCTAAATAGCTTCATTTAGTCATGTGATTAATATTTGAGAACACTCACTCCCACTTGAGTACCAATTTTAAGTTTTCTATTCAGATTTGGCAGCCATAGTCATACTATATGACAAGTAAGTGTGCAGTGGAAGGTACCACAAAATATTTGCCTCCTGAAAGAGGCCAAATAGGAGCCTCAGAGAGATGAAGTAAGCCATGAGATTATGGCGTAAGATTGCAAATTCAGGTAGCCTAAACCAACAGCTCATGCTTCTGAAGATGAGGATTAACTGCTTCCTAAAAGGAAAACTCAAGTTACAAAAACTGTTCATTGTTAAAATAGTTAATACTGACAAAAATGCACTGACTGGGCAAAATTTTAGTGATCCTGGAGTTGAAAGCTATTTTATATATTCTACATAAATATTCTATATGAAAGATTGTATAATCTAATTTAAGAAATGTCAGAATTCAAATACGAATAGATGAGTGTTTTCTTTAATTAGGGTATAAAAAATTGTTTTTCAACAATGATTCAATTGCATCCATATTATATAAATCAAAAGGAAAACCAAAATGACTTATACTGAGATCTAGAACAATAAAGACACTTTGCATGTCTAAAATATACTAAATAGGAATGGGCACCTTAAAATGTTCTACATGCAAAAGTAGCACAGATCAGAAGATGTGCCTCACAGTGACAAACTATATCAAGATAGCTATAAATAAGAAATTTGGATACTTTGTGTGTATATAGCCAAACATGGTTGGCAGTTAAAAACTGACTTCAAAAAACGTAAAATACTGATTGGTTAGCAAGAAGGTAATGATTTGAAATATATCTAACTGAGCTGAAGAAAGTGCTAATGCTTTGAAACATTCATGGCTTGATATAAGGCAAAATGACTTAAATGGCAAGAATGAAAGGAAAGCACAACAAAAATAAGCTATGAAATGTCCCCCCTCGTGTTTTGGGAAAATAGAAGTGCCAACACTCACTAAAAATGCATAAAATGTATGCAGATCTGTATTGCTGTCTATCTGACCACTCTCAGAAATATACTATCATAAACAAGGATTGATGTCTAATCAATGACCTATCCATCAATAACACTTGAACTGGTCCATTGTAACTGAACCCTATTCCATGGTCTTGTGAATTTCATCTGCATGACTAGGCAGATATCTGTTCTGAGACTATTCATTCAGATGGAGTTGCCTATCGTAATACACATGCCCTTTCTAGTTGTTTTTAAAACCATTCATTCAAATTGCAGGAGATGTTTAATTAATTATGTGTCTTAGTGACTTGGTACCTTGAGAGAGACAAAAGTATCCATTTCAATCTTTCTCTTGACTTGTGGGTAGAGGAGAATGATGAATATCTAAATCAAGGAGCAAGGACTTGAACTAGTCTCAAAAAGAAAACAACTCTCCTCTCAGTAACTGAAGGTAGCTGAAGGTTAGTGACTCCCAGGAATAACACTCCAATTTCTTTGAGAGGCTCCCTAGTGAACAAAATTGGTTCCTAAAAAAAAAATCCCAGAAATTTCACTTATTACAAATTATTCTTTTTTGACAGAAACTTCCTTTTATATATGCTTGATCACTTATAGCATTAAGATCCTACCTAGTAAAACTGCTGTTCCATTCTAATGATCTCTTCCAAAATTTACCAATGATTGATGCATAAATATCAAAGATATTGAAAGAAAGTTCTGTTTATGATAAATTATTGTGAAAAACATCTCTTAAAACTGAAAGTTTTTAAAAGACAAAATCATGCTCATGACCTCAGTCTTCAAAGAATTTATATTGTGACACTGGTCACTCCAGTCTGTTTGCACATCTAAATCAATGTTGATTGTAAAGGAACACAGAAGTTCCCGAATTGATTAGAAGCACAAAAGTGAAGATACTGAGAAATACGGTAGTTGTGCTATTCAGTAATCAATCTCAGAAAACTTTGCATTAGATTTTGTCACAGTTGAATGCCACTCTACCAGCATCTATCAGTAGTACCCAACTCTAATAATCCACTGTGAAAAGTTTTAAATGAGAGAACAAGACTAATGCATAAATAACCCCTCAGAGTTTCATGGACTAGAGACCTAGTCCACCATTGAAGTTTCATGGTGTGCAGAAGGTTTACCAACTTTTCCATAAACAAATTAGTAGACTCACAGGAAAACAAAAGTTAAAGTGTCACCAAAGATATATGAGGGCCAGATGAACCAAGTGTCTACACCAGAATCCCTAACAATCTATCTGGCATATTCCACACCTGTTCCTTTAACCTTGTTCTCTAATAAGTAATATTTCCTGATTTGTGCTTTTGGGGTGGTCATAGAAGTCATGGCCATCTGTAGAGGTTCTGTTGAAACTCTGTAAATATCATTTCAAAAAATAAACATTTAAAAGATCATATTTTGAAATACCTTTAAAAAGTGGCAGGTATAATGAAGTCTACATATACTAAAGCTTCAGAGAGCAACACTTCCTAGATGAGATGAGAGTAAATGAAGGTGAAATACTAGGTACCTACATGTATATTCCATATGCAGATGAGACTGATATTCAAAATGGGGGAAATAGACACAGACTAATATGCTCCAGGTATTAGAGTTAGCACAAAAGGGCTTTAAAATGTGTATGTGATAAAAATAATTGAAAGTGCATGGTTTTCACTGGCATGTACATTTCTTGAACATGGGTCAAAATAAACTGAAGTAAAAAACAATTGAAGATGGGTGATAAGTATACATGTCTAAAGGCACCGCTAAAAATCATAAAACCAGGCATAACTAAAAAGGTGAGAATCTAAAAACAGAAAGACTATCCCAGTGTAATCACAAGAGGTCCAAAAAGTGAAAATGGATACCAGAGAGTCAGCATCAACTTGATGTATCACAAGACCTGACCAGCCCCTTTTAGGGCACAATGGGCTATGAGCCAAGAAGTTGGGCAGCCTCTAGAAACTGATGGAAAAGGCAAGAAAATAGGTTCTCTCCTCAAGCTCTAAAAAAGAATGCAGCCCTCCCAATACCCTGATTTTATCCCATTGAGAACTATTTTGGACTTCTAACTGCCCCAACAATAAGAAAATAAACTTCTGCTGTTTTAAGGCAAAACAGTATAATCATTTGTTACAGCTGAAAAGAGAAACTGATCTAAGTCACTAAAAAGCAAATATCTTAAATGTGAGGACATAGATAAGTTAGAGGTAAGGGATGATAAGAGATTTCAAACTAACATTAACCAAAAGAAAACAGTTGTGATTATGTTAATCATAGAAAAATTGAGTCTTTGACAGAAAGTATACATCTAAGTGGGGGTATTTCGTAAGTATGAAAGAGTCAGTTTAACCAGAAGATATGGTAGTCCTAAATTTTTAAACTGAAAGGAAAAAACAGAAATCTAAATAACTCCACTAACATCACTGAAGAATTTTAAAATCTACTCTTATGAATGGAAATGAGGACAAACAAAATATTGATAAGGATTCAGAGGATTTGAAGAACTCAATTACCTAAGAATATTACTCAATAAATTACTCAATAAGAAGTGTATAATCAATATGAAACACATTCTTTTCAAGTTTATATGAAACATTTCCAAAATAATTCATATGTTTAGTTATGAAAAACCTCAATAGATTCCAAGGAACTCAATCATATAGATTATGGGCACAAACCCCAATGAGATCAATTTAGAATTTAAAAGCCAAAAGTTAACTAGAAAAACCCACCAATTGCTTGAAATTTCAGCAATACATGTCTAGGAAAGCATAGGAATTACAAAATATTTTTAATAAATGGAAAAGCAATAAAGCAAAATATGGAATGTAAGTAAAGCAGTGCTTAAAATTATACATATTATATACAGATACCTATAGGAAAACACATATAGCTTTTGAGACCCAAAAAATGTACACACTCTTTAGGGAAAGAAAAATAGTATGATTTCTTTTAACAGATGGTGTTACCTTCATGGTGGAGACCCTAGAAGATATCATACATTACAGAAAACCCACAACTCTGTGGGGCCTTAGAGAAGAAAGTAAAATGCATGTGCAGAAATCTCAATGACCAAGGTTACCCAAGCAGCAACTCAGTGTACTAATAAATGTCTGGAAGCTAGTGGTGACAACTTTGAGCACTTATTGTAATTGTAGAGGCCAAAGATAATTTGTACTAATCTCATGATGTCTTAATAAATCCAATATTAAAATATTTACAAAAGTTTTTCTTTTCCTGAAGTCTGTATACATTTTTCTTTTGGTTCTCATACACTCTCATGTACATGCATGTGCGCGCGCTCTCTCTCTCTCTCTCTCTCTCTCTCTCTCTCTCTCTCTCTGATGTACCTAAGTTTCTGTCTCAAGGAAGAGAAAAATTAAAATTTAAGAAACTATAACAGAAAATAGGCAAGATAAAATAAAACAAGAAACATAAACATAGACTTCAATATAATTAAAGATTGTTTCTTTGAAAATCTTGTTATGGCCTTATTTAGAAAGACTGAACAAGAAAAAAGGGAAACAAAGCAAACATAAAATAATGAGGCATATCATTATACAGTACACAAAAGGATAATGAAAGTATATTATGAGCAAATTTATAGCAATAAATCTGAGAAACAAGATGAAAAGGATAAATTCACTAAAAAATAAAAATTATCAAAACTTATGGAAAATACTGAAAATTCAAATCCACAAGCAAAAACCTTTCCACAAAAGCCTGGAAGGCTTTTCTGAGAAGTTCCAAATATGTAAGAAAGAAATACCAAAATTAATGTGAATGAATGAATGAATGAATGAATGAATACAATAAGTGAAAAAATACCAATTTATTTTATGAGGTTAGATAATTCTGATTGAAGCCTAATGAGGATATTACATGAAAAGAAATTACAGACCATTGTGTTCATGAATACAGACAATAAAATTCTAAATAAATTATTAGCCAATTAAATACAAGAATACATAAAAATAGATGATACAACATGATCAACTGGTTTTATTCCAGCAAGGCAAGATTGGTTTAACATTCAAAAGTCAATATAGCATGAACAATATAAGACAAAATTTGTGAGTTTACTGCATCAAAA
The DNA here is from genome assembly GCA_004027295.1 of Dolichotis patagonum. Lineage (NCBI taxonomy): Eukaryota > Metazoa > Chordata > Mammalia > Rodentia > Caviidae > Dolichotis > Dolichotis patagonum. Next base: position 8,035 of record PVJX010002011.1, read on the forward strand.
TTAAATTATTTCATCTTTAAAAGATGTCATTAAGCAAAGAAAAAGAAATCACACACTGTGAAAATTATTTATGAACCATATACATAATACAGTGCTTACATATAAAATATGAACAACTCAATTTTTAAAACAGACTAAAGATTTTAACACTTTACAGGAGAAGATATAAAAATGGAAAATAAATACAGGAAAAGATGGTCAACGTCATTACTCATCAAGGAAGTATACATAAAAATCAAAATGAGATTCCATCATGCACCAATAATAATGGCTTGTGTTATTCACAGAACAAGAAAAAATAATCCTAAAATGTATTTGGAACCAGTAGAGACCCAATATAGCTAGTATAATCCTGAGCAACAAGAGCAAAGAAGGAGGTATCATAATCCAAGATTTCAAGGATTATCACAAAGCTACCGTGATAAAAACAGCATTGTACTGACACAAAAACAGACCTGTGGATCAATGGAATAGAAATGAGCATGCAGAAAAACAACACCAGGCACCTTCAGCCATCACAAAGAGGCCAAAAACATAAGCTTGAGTAAAGATAGACTCATTAACAAATAGTACTGAAAAATTGGTGATTCACATACAGAAGAATGGATCTGGACCCATGTCTCTCATACTGTACTAAAAGCAAGTGAAAATAGATTAGAGATCTAACTATAAAATGGAAATACTGAATCTGCCAAAAGAAGACAAAATGATCAAAACAGAAATATTGAATCTTCCAAAAGAAGAAAAAATGATAAAACAGAAATACTGAATCTACCAAAAGAAAAAAATGACACAACTTTTGAATTCATAGGCATAGGTAAGCACTTTCTGGAAAGAACCTCAGTTGCACAAGAAATAATAATAATAGTCAACTAATGGTATTATATCAAATTAAACAGCTTCTGCACAACAAAGGAAACAACAAACAGAATGAAAAGACAACCTACAGAATGGGAAAAAGTTTTTCCATCCTCTCCTTGGCTAGGGGACTGATATCTAGACTATACAAAGAACTCAAACAATTAGACTCTCCTCCAAAATTTAAAAAAAATATAAAAATTAACAATTGAATAGCCAATAAGTGTAAGAGAGCAATAAGTATATAAACTATTTTCAATACCACTGTTCATTAGAGAAATACACATCAAAACAACATCAGGATTTCATCTGAATCCAAAAAGAATGATTATCATCAATAACTCAAAGCTCAACAATGGCTAATAAGGTTTTGAGAAAAAGAAACCCTTCTACATTATTGGTTGGAATCTCAATTAGTGTGAGTGTTATGGAAATCAGTAGAGTCCTCCAAAAACCAAAAACAGAAATACTATTTGACCTGGCTATATTGCTTATGGCTATCTTCCTGAAAGAGTTGAAGACACTATATTATAGTGATACATGCATACCCACATTTACAATCCCCAATAGCTAAATCATGGAAACAGCTTATACACCCATCAACAGATGAATGGATAAAGGAAATGTGGTGTGTATACACAATGGAGTACTAGTCCGCAATAAGGATAAATTTGCATCATTTATAAGAAACAAAAGTGCACCTTGTGACCATACTGCCACGTGAAATAAATCAGACACATAAGATTGAATACCACATGGTTTATCTCATAAGAAACCTACAGTATACATAATTTAAAGAACAAAATACTAAAAGAGATATGACAGGAAACAGTCTCCATGGAGATAGAGAGGAGATCTGAGGATTGGAAATGACAGGAGGAATGAAGGAGAAGGTAGAACAGGAAGGAAAGAAGAGAAGGGGAAGCAAAAAGGATTAAGATGTGACTTGTATCATTACCAGCTCCCACAATAAATGTATTTATTAGGTATTACAAACATATTCTAACTTTAAAATATGCAAAATAAAAAGAGGGCAAATTCATTAAGAAAAATGATGGACACTACAGGTGTTAGCAAGAATATGGAGAACTGGAAACCCCATCCATTACTGATAAGGATGTAAAATTGTACTGCTGTTTTCATAAAGAATTTAGTAGTTTCTTAAAAGTTAACCCTACACTTCTCAACAACACAGCAATTTCCCTGATATGTTATTTATACAAAGGAAATGAAAATAAGACCCCACAAAAAGACTTACACCCAAATGTTTTCAGCAGCATTATTCACATTACCTCTGTTGTTGTTAGGGTATGCAAGGGAACAGAGTTAATACAAGGTACATAATTTATAGGAGTATCTTACAATAGTTACCCAAAAAGTCGAATGCGGAAGAGTGCAGGAGAGCTGTCCAAGTGCTAGAGACCTGAAGGATCTGGCCAAGGTCCTGGACCCCATAGCAATGTCCTGCAGGAGCCCAACCAGAGACCTAGAACCCATGCCAATGTCTCATGCAAATCCATATCAGGGATCTGCAACAAGGATGGCCCAAAGGTCAGCAATGGAAGCTAGAAAGTCTGTGCTAGCCTGGTGAAGGATCTGTGCCAGAAGGCTCAGGGACCTGCACTAGAGCCAGGAAGATGCTCAAGCAAAGCTCCCTGCAAAGAGAGGAACAGCCCTCCCAGTGACAACAAGCACAGGCTCTCCTCTGATGCCGAGTTCACTTAGAAGGAAAACCAGCCACAGCAAGTTTCTCCATGAGGATCAGCAGCGTAAATCTTCCCCTCTAGTCCTCCTTTTATGCTGTTGGCAATAAATAATCTTCAGATGGGTCTTCCACATCCAAAACCATACTGACTCAGCTCAGTTGGGTATCCCCACTTAAAAATCTGACAATTTGTTCCAATCAATGAACTTACATGAATATGTTATTATTAATCCATAGTTTACATTAGGCCTGAAGAATACAATGGGACTTACACTTGGAGTTGTAGGTTGTATGGGTTTTGATGAAGGTACAATGCTATGTATCTATATGCTGGACAGCTTCACTGCCTCTAAGAATCCTTTGTGTCCCAGCAACTGACCCTTCCCTTCCTCCCTTCCCCTAACCCTTGGAAAGCATTGATTATTTAGTGTCTCCATAGTTTTGCCTTTTTCAGAATATCATATACTTGGAATTATTCAGTATACCGCCTTTTCAGATTGGCTTCTTTCACTTAGTCATATACATTAAGTCTCTCCCAAAACAGTTTTGAAAAGTGATGGAAGTGTTCTGACTTTGGTATGTGACATGTGAAGATGCTCCACATCATTAGTCACCAGTAAAATATGACTAAAAAGCACAATGAGACACTGCTTCATTTCCAGTAGGATCAAAAGGATAGATAATAAAGGTTGATGGTGATAAAGAGAAATTGAAACCTTAATATACTTCTAGGGGAAATACAAAATGGTGCCCTGGAAAACAGCCTGACACATCTTCAAAAAGTTAAGGATGAAGTAACATATTGTCTACTAATTCCACTTCTAATTATGAAATCTTGTCCACACAAAAAAAAACTGTTTACAAATATTTGTAGCAGTAGTATTCATAATAGTTGAAAGTAGAAATACCCAGATGCCCATCAATCAATGAATACAAAGTAGTATATCCATGTAATGGAATATCACTGGACAATAAAAAGAAACAAAGCACCATGATACATACTGATGAACACAGATGAACTTTGAAAACATTGTTAGGTGAAAGAAACCAGTCATATAAGATTAGTATACAATTTAAACTAGAGCCAGAAAGATTGAGGTTCCCCAAGGCTAAGGAGGGGAGAAGAATGTGGTGGGGGAGTGACCACAACTTAGTGAATACACTAAAAAACTAATTACACATTTTAAATAAATAAACTATGGAGTCTGAATTATATCTCTATAAAGTTTCTATTGAAAAAAAAAACCTATTGCTATAATGCTGCTAAAATAAAACTGATTGTGAAGATGACTACATAACTCAACCTTACTAGGTTTCTTTGCCCAAGGGTACTATTAGCATAAAGAAGTACACTACTGTTTTGGGAGGGGTGAGGGACTAGGATTTGTTAAATCTTATGATTTTTTTCCCACTTTTGTTTAGATTTGTAATTTTCCCCTTTTCACCAGATGCCACCATGCTATGTCACTCCTCCATCAAACACAGTATCTCTCCAGATGGTCATGTCAGATCACACACACACTCAGGTAATTTCCTCTTAATTTCCACATTATTCTGCTTTCTCTTGCTGTGACAGAATACCTAAGAAAGTCAATTTAGAGGGAGAAAGGTTTATTCAGAGATGGAAGTCCATGTTCAGCTAGCTCCATTGGTTTAGGGCTATCGTGAGGCAGAGTTATGGAGGAAAGGCGTGGAAAGATGTTTATCTGAGGACAGCCAGAAAGCAAAGAGCAAGTGGGAAAGTCTGAGAGGAAGCATCTGGGGCCCAGCTGTAGTCCTAAGTCTTCATTATCTCCAATAATGCCATCAAATTATAAATCTATCAATAAATCAATCTACTTTCTGAAGTTAAAGTTCTCATAGTCCACTCATTTACCAAAGAGCCTATCAGATGGAAACCAAGCCTTTAGCACATGAATTTTGGGAGACACTACAAATCCAAACTATAACAATTCCTGAGTAGCCAATGGTCTGATACACCACATTACACCCCCTAAGGAAGAAATAGTACCTAGAATCTTAGGCCTCCTCCAATCTAGGTAGTGTTTTCCTTCTTGTGAGGGAATATTTTCCATGTTTTCATCAACCCTTTTGTCCCCCACTTCCTCTTTTCTAAGTTGCCTTATATGTACTGAGGTGTCTGTTCAGAGGTAATTTGAAGCTTGGAAATGCCCTTGCTGTCTCCTTTTGTGCTGTGGTTTACTTGATCTCTTTGTTGATCTGTATCCCTTCTTTGAAATACATGTGGGTACATTTAGATTTAGGTAGATACCTTAACAAATGGGAACTTAGAAGCCCTAACAACATTTTTACTACTGCCAACATGATATCATAATGGAAAAAAAGTGTAAATTACAGTCCTTGAAATCTCCAAAGACTTTTACCTTTACAATGAGGAAATGTTTCAACACAGACAATAGGAAACAAGATGCAAGGAAATGTATAATGGGAAGCTCTATTACTTACAGAAATTGTAGATGTTAAGATATTTGTAATAAAAGTAGAGATCACTGTGGTTTAAATTATTGATAAAAGCTTCATAAAGGTGTTTAACTTCCATAAATAAATCTGATATAAAGGTGAAATCTGAATCATAACAATATCTAGTACAATAAATTTGGCCAGATAGTATTTTAATATTTTTAAGATTTTAAATAAAATAGATTTTCCCCATATATAATATATTCTTCCCTCTTCTCCCATTTAATAAATGGTGCTTATTATATGAAAAAACCCAGGATTCATCAAAAGTGGCACTGGGGAAAGGGAGCTTCAAAAGTTTACTTCTCAAAGAAACCCAAAGAAATCTATAACAAAAACTAGGAAAAATCCTCAGGGAACTAGGATGGCGCAGAGAATCAGATAATGTTATGACTGGGATCCCACTTGTTGCCCAGAATGAACATACTAAAGGCTTGGTTGCCAGCTTTCTGAGAAGTAACTGGATTATGAACACTTTAATCCACTGATAGATTTATAATTTGATGATGTTATCAGGAAGTGATAAAGACTTAGCGAGTCGGGTCTATTTGAAAGGAGTAGGTCATGGCGGCAAAACCATGGTTACCATATGTCCTCAACTGCTTCTTCTCACTTTTTTATCATTTTCTCTGTGCTTCTTGGCCACCATGCAATAGTTTTCCTCTGTCACACAGTTCCACTATGAGGCTTCTACCTTGCCACGTGCCTAAAAGCAATGGAGACAACTGACCATGCACTGATACCTCTGAAACTAAGTTCCAAAATGCATCTTTCTTCCACTAGGTTATTACACTGGCATTTTATCACAGAGATAGGTAAGGTAAGTTTAGATTTTGGTAATGCCCTAAAGACAAAAGTCCTTTCCTGAGGCATTAAAGACTCATACTAGGTGTGAGGAACAAATGAACACGGGTTACCTCTCTAGAGGGCCCCATGCAATGCCACTTTCTATGAGGACTGATGATAAAAACTTTATCCTCTAAAGTTTAGAGACTACAGTACCTTCCTAGACAAAGTTTTTGTTTCATCTACCTTAACTTTGCTGTTTTTCAGATACAAAAAAAGCCACTCTCGGAATTAAAATTAGCTTTTGTAACAATCTATTCATCCTCCCCTAATTCCTCATAATAGAATTACTCTCTGATCTGTAATATTCCCGTCATGTCACATATCGAGCTGTACAGTGCTTATTGTCTATGTGCTTATTGGCTGCAAGCCTCCTAAAAGCAGAAAGGAAGTCTTTTTACCTCTGTATCACACGTTCAGCATGTGACAGACACACAGTAGGTGTTTAGTGAACTGAAATTATTTATGCAAAATAAAACTAAGCAGTAATCATCAGTTCTTTAGGATGTAGAAACAGGCATTCATCTTTTTATGTTTCAAAAAGAATACTTTTGCTGAGGACTAAAGTATAGAAAGAAACAGCCTGGAAGCAATTTCAAAAACTTTAAAACTATTATAATTTCAATTATTCAATCTTGGCAGTAATACCGCTTTAAATAGTAACTTTAACTATCCTTGTGCCTCCAATAATCTAATTTTGTACTGAATATGCAAATTTAGAGGTCACTTCATTTAATAAACACATACCTCCTATCAACTGCATACTAATGAAGTTAATCTAAAGGCTAAATTTCAATTAATTATAGGCCTTAATCTCTGTTTCTTGATGGCCTGAATAACCTATATGCAGAAATTTCCAACATACAGCAAAATGATCTGCTGAAAAGAATATCCTTTTGAAAATCAACTTCATTCAACTAGGTAAGGTGAAATAAGATGTGTCTCTAATTCTTAGTTTGTTTATAACTCTCCAGAGATAAAAGAATGATTTATAACTACCTAGCAGGTAACTTGGCTAACTTATGGCCTACTGCACAGGTTTAGATGCTTAAACAGAGCCATAAAACTTAAGATCTCTGAGGTTTGTAATTAAGGCTCACACTTGAGCGGGACTATTTATCCTACTTCCGTTCTGAGAAATTTATTTGAATTAAAGAGCAAGTGGTTTCTTTTCTCAACTCATAATTCTCACAATTTAAGACATTTGCTCCTAAAGAATCAAATATAAAAAGTTTTTTCTTAAGTCAAGTAATACATACATCATCTGACATTTATATTTCACTTAAAAATTAATTTCTGTGACTATAAAAGCAACAGATTGTGTTATTGCACCATGTGACATCACAATTTGAATAACTATCTTAAATACCATATCCAGTTGAAAAATAATTAAGAAGTGCCAAATCATATTTAGTTTATTGTTCCAATAGACAACCAGCATTAATCTCTACTTAGAATCATTCTCCAATCAGAGGAAATCCTTTTTAATTCTTGTACACAATTGTGATTTGTAGTGTCATGCATTAGTGCTAGTAGCTTCCAGTGTCTTCCAATGGGAGCTTTAACGCCACTCTTGTATGGCAGAATAATTCACTGAATCCTAAAAAAAAGGAAAATTCAGGTGCTTTCAAGGCAACTATGAAGAGCTGGCCACTTACAAAACTTTTCAATCTTGCTCTCTCATCAATTTAAGCACAACCCTGTGTTATATTCACACATTTATTTCTCCTCTGTATTGGTCAGTTTAGGCTAGGTTATGCTGCATTAACAAAGAAATCAAAATTGTAGTGACTTTTAATCATAATATTGAGTTTTCAAACATGCTTCATATTAATCACAAATCTGAGAGCCAGGCTGAAAGAGCAGCTTATGCCTGGGACATGCCAGTCTCAAGGAAGCAGGCAAAGAGCACTGGTGGCACCACACAATGGCTCATAAAACAACTACCTGGAAGGAGCACTCACAATTTCTTCTCACATATTTTTATCCAGAGCAAATCTCATCACTAAGTTATATAGGAGAGGCAACCAGAAAAAAGGGCAGCAATACATTTCTAATACAATAATTAAAATGAAGTAATGATGCATTAATAAAATCTAAAACCACAACATTTATATTTGCCATAGACACGTCCAAATCTCCCAGGGATTTTGGAGTTTTGTCATCAAAGAGGATAAAACAACAAAGCAAATGCATTTCTCTTGCAAGCTTACACACTAGGCACATTTTACAGAGCAGCCTATTCTTAAAAACCAGGCCATGAAATTCTTTAAAAATCCAGAACCATGGGATCCTCCTAACAGTCTCAGAAATACTCCCTATGTCAGAACACAGGGTAATATACTCCTAGCCAACAGAAAAGAATAATTTACACCTGGAGAGCTGAAAAGAGAGGGCTTATGAAAAAATTGTCAAAGCTCATAAAATTCCAGAAACCAAAAGCAGACTACTATATAGATATGTGGAAAAATTTTCCAACTCAAGAGTTCCCTTAGAAAAAAAGTCATTCTAACATCATTTTTAAATTTTTTTGTTTAATTTTTAAAGTGCTTTAAATTTTTAAATAATGCTAGGTTGTAAACTCCATCAGTTTCTAAACTTTGACCCTGCCATTCATACTCACCCCAGACACAAATTCATAGGGTCTATCATTAAAATCGTCCAATGCTTTTTTCTGAATTTTAGGTTCAATGATTAGTATTTCTGGCAATCCTGTGTGCCTTGGTCACTAATATATGTCTCACTTAGAACTAATAAAATCTGACCATCCTCCTATCAGAACAGAGAAAACTGAAGTTGCCCCTCTCTACAATGTGCCATGTCAATCTCCACCCCTACAACATATGTAACCTTTCTTTTTGGTTGAAACAACCTTTATCTATTTTTATGTGTGTGACAACTATTAAAACTATTAGGAAAATGGCTGAAAAGAAATCAAACATCCATGTAATGCCAACACACATTTCTTTATAAATGGAAGGAGAAACAGGTACAGAGCAACAGAAGAATGAGTCATTACACGAAAACAGCCATCAACTTTAGCATCAATAAGGATTGTGTGTCTTCCAATTTGATGCAATCTGAAGTATAAGAAGTTACTAGTGAAGCATTTCAAGACAAAAGTATTTGTTGATAAAACATCCACTTAGTAGAAAGAGGGAAAGAGACCAAAGAACACCTTGAAGAAACAACCTGACAACTTCAGAAAGTGAGACATGTGACAGGACAACTGGAATAGACCCTTCAACAAGTCAACATCATTAAAAAAATAGGCACTTTCAATTTAAAAAAAGCACTATATAACACAGAAGGCAACTGTGATCCTTTTTTAGATGCTAGCTAAAATAAACAACAGGGAAAGGCATTTTGAAGACAAATGGGAAATTCTGGATATTTCTTGTTATACATGGATATAAAATTTGTAAAACTACTAAACATATATATAAATATATATATGTATATATATACATACATATGCAGACAGAGATCAAAGAATATACACACTAAAGTATTAAGAGTAGTATTCTCTACACGTTGTAATGCAGTGACTTTTTTTGTATTTTTGCTTGCCAGTGTTGTCTAATTTTTTATGCTGCATATGCACTGCTTTTGTAATAACACAAGACTGCTTAATGGCTTTACCTCAACATGATTATGTGGGTAATTCTTTGAATTACAGCCTTGAGTTGGTTTTCTGGTTTCATTTGATTCGTGTGTATCTACTTCAGTTAACCTTTTTCCATCTCTACACTGCAAGACAAAGGGGACAAGTGGAAGAAAAAGGATTAATTGCTTTGACTGGTCAGTGGACTAATCTGTCACACTGAATCTTTTTTTAAGTGTAATAAAAAATTTGACTGGTTAGTGGACTAATCTGTCACACTGAATCTTTTTTTAGAAATAATACAGAATTTTGAAAAAAATAACATTAAGAAAAAATAACATTAAGAAATCATCACTAGTTGATATATTACATATTGCTATCTCAGAAGTAGTTATCTTAATAAAAACTATAATATTTTAATTCTTCTTTGTGAGATAAGGAAATAGGTTCTTGGGAGTTACAGGAAGTGGGTTTTAAAAGTATATTGGGTACTGACTGGGGTGTCCTTACCCCAGATCACTGGGAATTTTATACCTCGCCACCCCAACCAATCTCAAAGCCCTCTACTAGAAGAGAAAAATCTAACAGAATGTGAAAACAGAAATATTTGGTTATTTTCATGTGTAAAAACTGGCCTTATACCTGTGTTTGAAACAGTGGAGAAATGTTTGAGGTGACAGAAAGGTAGATGCAGAGAGTTTCTAATAAAGGTTGTGATGAACAATGAAACCCCCAGCAGCCTCATCTTACTTTCTTTTTGGGCCTTCACAAAGGGGACTGAAAAAAGAAAAGTTATGTTGTGTACATATACATACTCCCATAGATAAATGTAAGCTTCATGTACTGAAAATATGCACCAATTATTTTTTAAAAATGAAAATGACAAATGGCTCACTGTCTCCATGCTGCCATGATCCCAAGGACAGGGGAGCAATGGCAGCAGGGCACTGGGGACAGAGGGGCTACACTGCATGGCTCTCTGCATGACTGACAGAGCAGGGGAGCATCTGAATGTCCCCCTCAGGGAAAAGAGTGGTTATTCCAGGGCAAGCAGTGGGCCTGAAGGGCCTTCTTCAGAGATAAGGATGCCTTTTAGAGAATGGTGTGGACTTGTTGAAGACACAGCACATGGGAACTGAAATATTTTACAGAAGCCTCAACGAAGTAAGCTTGACAACACTCAAGGAACAGCAAAAGATTTCCATCACAAGGGATGACATCCTGGACCAGGCCAGAACTTTGAGGGTAAGATACTCTCCCTTAGCAGGTGCCTTCCAAGGGAAACGTGGGGAGGAATATCTGGAGGTAAATGAGAAAGAAATGAGAATTAGCTAAGATTAAATTTGCTGCCATTAGGCTGAATAGCATTATGAAAACAGATTGTCATGCAAGAGAAAAAAAAAGGAATTTACCTATTTTCCCTCTTTACTATGTGCCTTAAAAATATTAAAGCTGGTATAATAATTTATCCCTGTTTACAAAATTACTGAATATCACTGTAACTTGCCTTATAAATTGCACCCCACAATGCTACCAACAGAAGAAAGGTTAACAAATATTTCATCATGGTGACAATTTTATAGACTAAGATTTAAAAATATCTTTCATATAATGTTTTTCAAGTTCAGAACTAAATGTTATCACATTTAAAAAATAATTCAAGTTTTTGGAAGTTCAAAATATTAAAATTAAATTGCATTTTACAGTACGATAACTCTTCCTCCTGAATTAGTAATTTATTTTAAAGCATGATATTTTTGGTTTTCATTTTCTCTCTCTCACATATTTCACAAAAACAAATACAAAGACTAGGGTCTAAAAAGTAAATACCTTTTCAGTGGCCTAACTTCTTTAATAACTTACTAAAAAAACATTTTCTGCAGGGTAGAGCATTGTTGAATTAAATGATTAAATGAACCAAATAAAAAGGCAGCCCAAGTAAAAATTTTCTCAGACTCATGGAGAATCTGTGCTCAGCATCATTATTTATAAAAACACCATTTTGATTACTCCTGTTTTGCTCAAGAGAATACTTTAATATTCAGCTGGAAATAAAATTTCTGAACAACATTATTTCCAATAAACCGCAAGGAAACAAAGACAGGTTAAAGGTGATTGTACCACATTGCTGCTGTGACTTGATGCTAGACAGAGACTTCTATTTAAAAAAACATTATGACTCATTAGTAAGAAAAAATGGAATATCATAACATCACGCCCCTCTGATTCACCGGATCTGCACAGCCTATATCTCACATTTTAACATAAATAATCCATGACCCTATGAATTCTCTCAAGTAAATTCTAATTAAAGCCCCAAAGGCCATGCATCCTACTAGGCTAATGAAGAAGACTTTGCAAAGTGATTCATATGGCAGCATTGGACATCACTGATCAATTGATTTGTGGACAAAGAGACAAGGAAACAGGCCATCCTAATCATTTGCCCCATCATCTTCTGCCTTACCCCCTGCTCTGCTCTGTTGGGCAGGTAGCCAATTCCCGCAAAATACATGTCTCTCATTCCCCCACCGGCTTCTGCTTACAGGAAAATGGGAAGAAAGAAGAAACTGGTATTTTTTACTTTGTTGATCTGTCACAGTCTTAGGACAGAATGTTCAGCAACGTCTGTGATTTGTTCATGGATCTGGGTCCCCCTGGTGGCTCCACTCCCAGGCCCTGGTAATATTACCTCCTACATCAGTCCCTGAAGCCCTTAGCAGGACAGTATCATCTGAAGTGCCTGACCATCCTCTAATGTTTTTCAAGCCTCAAAACTACCTTTAGAACAGAAACCTCTCTTAAATCCCCCCAAAGAAGGACTTGGCATGTACCCTGCTTTCTCATTTAACTCTGCTCAATACAGAATCTGTGTAGATAATTCATGAAGTCATCTCAAGATTGTGCTCTCTTGGTGGAAAGATACACTACTCCATAGTCAGCCATTAACCCTTTCACTTTGATTACTCCCATTTGATTACACCTATTTTACCCTAGAGACTTAAAAGTAATCAAAACTGGAAAGCAGACAAGGATGGACAGATTCATTTGTTAATGTCGTAAGTGGTTACCACTACCAGGCAATGCACTAGACAATGGGGCTCAGAGATGAACAAGAGCAAACCAGCCCTGGCTTTACACCGTCTGGTCTACGGGAAAAGTGGCCATTCACAGAACGTCATGTCCATCAGGGCAGTTCACAACAGTGTGCAGTAAGTTCTGCTCAGATGCTCATTTTGAAACTGTGAAATTGATCTGTCATGCAACAATTTCACTGAAACATAACTTCATGTTTTTTTATTCCACAATTTCATCTATGAGGGACACTATGAGAACATACAAAAATCTGTACCCACCAGAAGAAAGCCAGGTAATAATATACAAATGCCTCTCCGGGGCTGTCAGTTCACTTCAAGCCACACCCATCCTACGTTTTAACTTTCTACAATGTTCCCACTAATGTCACATAGATTTCCATCCACCCTCTCCTAGCTCACAAGCAGCGGCTTTTCTGAAATCCATTCCAAAATGAACCTCAGATCTTTCGCAAGATAAATACCACATCTTGGAAATATGTAGCCATTTCTTAACCATTTGACATGTGCAGAAGCACACTACCATTTTGTTTGAGTTTCTTATCTTTTACTTAATGAGTCACTGAGGATGTTTTTGAATTTTGTGCCCCTACTTTCTTTTCCCACAAGCCCTGTGAATTTTTACTGTGTGATTCTGCATGGCATGACAGTTTTTCTTTAAACTGTATGTGTTGCATTTTAACAGAATAAACTATACTCCAACAGAAAGGACAATAGTGCTTGTACTAGGTGGGAAGAGGGCAGGGTCTACTACCCTGGGGAGCAGGAGCAGTGCAAAGCGACAAAGAACTGGAGGGAGACCAGGATTGGAGAGATATGAGGGTCATGAAGGAAGAGGCCAGAGAGCTACAGTGTAGGCAGGAGCAACATGAGGACTTACAATCCTATAGAATAGAAATAGGATATAAATGGCTTTTACTACATTGTCTAGGGAATAACCAAAATCAGTCTGTACACATTCAGTAGAGACGCAATTTTTTTCTAATATTTTTCAACCCAAGATAATGGAACCCATGAACATGGGACCCATGGATAGAGAAGGCTGACAATGTAATGCAAGACCCTCTTCTCCCAACGATAAAAGTGTAAAATAGTTTCAAACCAGTGTGAATAGCCACACTCACATATGCACACAGATACTTTTTGATATGTATATTAAATTGAAAATATTTATAATGATTAACCCAGTTACACATTTATATTTCAAATCACATTATAAGAAATCACACAGTAATTCTAAAATATTGCTTCTTCCATGCACATATTTCAGGAAGCCTTTGGCTGCTTCCCTTTCTGTGCACCTTCACACACCTCATCCATTGGTGACAACAATGTTTATCTTCACAAAGACTATCTTCCCTCTTTCCTACTTCAACACTTTAATTACAGCTGGAGCTATGAGGAGGTCTGAACACATGTGATACCCCAAAATCTGTATGTTGGGATCCTAACTCACAATGTGGAAGATGACTGGGTCACTAAGACAGAGTCCTCACAAATGAGATGACAGTCCTAACAAAAGAGGCCCTGGAGACATCACTGTAACCCACCACTGCCACCTGAGGACCCAGGTGTCAAGGTGTCATCTGTAAGCCAGACATAGCAACTTCTGGCAATCTGATCTTGAACTTCTCAACCTCCAGAACTGATAAACACAAATGTATTTTTACTTTTTTTTAGAACATGCATGCAGTACATAATGATTACATTCCTCCTGGGGAGTTGGTACATGTACATAACACATTGTAATGCTTTTTTATCCCCTCCCCCTTCCTTCTCCTTCCATCTCTTTTTGGTCCCTTTTTGCAAATGACCAACTCCCTATTTCCTATTATTTATATTTTACGTTGCTCATTAGTTATATTTTGGATTTCTTGTATGAGAGAAACCATGCAATATTTAAGCATGAGTTTTGATTTATTCCACTTAACATTATAGAAATCAGTATGGCAATTCCTCAAAAACTTAAAAATAGAAAGTTCATTAAACACAGCTCTTCCTTTATAGATATCTTCCCAAAAGAGTTAAAGCCATCATATCACCGTGATATATGAATACTCATATTTACAGAAGCACAACGCATAACTAAATCTTGGAAGTAGTACACATCCATCAACAGATGAATGTGTTAAGAAAATGGGGCATTTATACATAATGGAGTACTACTCTGCCATAAAAAAGGATAAACCTGAGTCATCTGTAGGAAAACAGATGTACCTTGAGACCATAATGTTAAGTGAACTTATGTTGTTTATAAGCCACCATGGTATTTTTATTAAAAGAGCCCAAATGGGCTGAGAAACTGTTATGATTTGAATGTTTTTTTCATCTCCAAAAATTTATGTGTTGGAAACAATCCTTAAGCAATAGTGTTGGGAAATAGAGGCTAAGAGGAAGTGTGTAGGATATGAATGAACTAATGCCACTGTAAAGTGGGTTGGTTTGCTCTTTTAGTATGTCAAGACTCCATGTCCCTCCTCTCTGGAGCATACAGCAGTGAGGTACCATATCAGAATGAAAGAATGAACCTAACTGTACCTTGATCTTGGACATCTTCCAGGACTGTTAGAAAACAAATTCTGTTCTTCCTAAGTAAGACAGTCTCAGGTTTTCTATTATAGCAACACAAAATGAACTAACACAAACACAGATGTACAGATCCATATCTGTGGTGGACAGTCAATCTGCAGTCTTGACCCACCCACTCCAACTCTGGCTTTATATGTTACCTAGATTCACAGCAGATTTTTTTCTTATCTTCCATAAGCTCGACCTTTTTAGCAATCTTAACATCAACTCCTCTGTAGAACAGACATATTTGCATCAATAATTGGTCTGTTTTCTTTCTCCCATAAATTTGTTGTAGACTAAAATGGTCTACTTATCTATTTGTATTTATAGAAAATCCCATTTAGTATATGTCTAAACCCCCAGAAAACTTAAATAAAGAGAATTTATAGACTCATTCAATGGTAATTGATTTTCTTAGTGTTTTGGGGAATATTCCAAGTTCCTAAGAAACTCTAAATTATCAAAGCAAGATTAACCTACATTCAATGAAGTCTCCAGATTTTTTCCTACTCTAATATGATTAATTTAACAAATGCTTGAATTAGCTTATACGATATACACAGTATAACACTCAGCATAATGGGGAAAACCCAAATATACCATTTGGGATCTTAAAACAGTTACTCTATTCATATTGAAAAGAAAAGTCAGAAAATAAATTAAGTTGCAACATAACAATATTTATACTAATACCTCATACTAAGGAACACACTTTTCTCTCTGTTCTAATACATCATAAAAAACAGGGTCATAAATTATTGAATTATGTTTCTCAAAGGAAAAACATTATGAATTATAATTAGAGGCTGTTTTACTAATGAGGGACTTGGAATTAAGGTTAGACACACACACACACACACACACACAGACACACACACATACACACTTGATAACACTTCACAAAACAAACAAAAAGTGCAAGAAACCCTAGTAGTCATTTAACATAATCTAGGTTTCCCCAAAAAGAAATAACAATAATGTAGAAATCATACAGTGGGATCCAAGTTACTCAAATGTGCACACGGCACAAAAATAAAACTATAATGTCAACTCTAATGTGTTGTAAATTTTACTTAATGCCAGCTCTGATAAACACAAGTATATCATTAACCATAGTCTTGCTCAACTTGGTGGATTTGAAAAGGTACTTGGGGATGATTTGGATGTCCTGAGTCTCTCTTAAAAATCAGCTAATGCATTCTTTTGCTGCAGCTAATTCTCCCTGAAGAGCGTCTGGGCACTCAGAATTCCTCCCTAACCTTAGAGTTGATGTAAAGACACAGAGCAGGTGTTTAATAAATGTCTGCTTTCGATGGGTGGAGTGATGTTATTACATCTTTTCTCTTTTAAAAGAAATGACTTAGCATAGCATTTCTCTATTTCAATCTCTCCATCTCTTGAATTTTCTCAGTGACAGTTTCATATCAAATAAAAAAGGTAAGGAAAAAGTAAATCTGGAATAAAGCTAGAGTCTGTATGCAAGTATGTAAGTAAAAAGTTTAATTGGGAAACTTCAGCAGCAATTAGTAAATAACGTACAGAAGGCTTTTTAATTATTATTATAAATGCATCAAAATATTTCTCACATAACCCTAAAGCCCTTAGCTCACCTTTTCTTTTGTGTGAACTCCTGAGCATGACATTCATGAATTTTTGGTGAAGGCTATGAAAAGTAGGCTCTACTTGTAAACTAGGGCATAAGGGAGTAGGTATCCAGCCCATTTCAGTAAGACTCCATGAGCAAGATACAGCGACAGGCAAGAGAGGCACCAAAGCTCACAATGGTCACAGGAAGAATATGTTCCAAGGTCAAGTGCAACAACCCCAAAAGATCTGAAGAAGGAAACTATAGTAGAAATTGTTATAAAACTAAGTATGAAACTTGAGAGTGTAAGATTTTGAAAGCTAGCGCAGATGATACAGACCTAAAGACATATTCTGAGCAAGAAAGCAAGAAAAGAAAGATGAATCAGGTAACATGAGGAGGACACAAGCAAAAAAATGTGGAACTATTCAAAGGGAACTACAAGGTGCCTTTGGAAACAGGATTTCAATGGCAATGCTGTCTACTGGAATATTCCACCAGCACACCCTTTGTTCTCTCCACACTGCATCAGTAGAGATCGGGTTCTCAGAAGGGCATCTGTGTGTAGGTGCATGTTCATATTTATGCATCGCTTTACAATTTTGCCCCTTTTTGTTTCAAAGTCCTCTAGAAAGTCCTCTCTTGTACCTAGCAACATTTTCTCTACAGGGATAATGCGGTACCTGCCATAAAACACTGTTGTATTTTTACTAATCTCAACTAAATTTCCCTTTTCTTTCCCATGCCTTGCTCAAAAGTCAATATACCAGTTGTTGGCTATTCTTTTGTTTGGCAGAATATCCTACATTTCAATCTTGTTCAGTTTACTCATAGTTCAAATTTACCCATTTTCCTTGTCTCAATCCTCAGTAGTATTTTGGCAGCTTTAGAAGAGGGAATCAAAATGGTAAGATCATGGGGACTTTGCCAATCTAATCTTGGCTCCTCTAATATACTAAGATTCATCTTTTAATCATCATAATAAACAGAGACTGGAAAAAGTCCATTGGGTTTGACAACTAGGAAGAAATTTGTGACTTTGGCAAGAACTAGTTCAGCTGGAGCAGTGGAAGCAAACTCCAGATTGGATGATTTGAAGTGTGAGAGTGAAGTGGAGATACCAGGAAAATTGTATGAGTTTCAGAAGCTAAAATTTGAAAAGAAATCAAGAAAGTAGTAGTAGGTAACTGGAAAGGGAGAGAGTCAGAAGGAGATTCCTTGGACTCACTTGCACTATGCATAAACTTCTGACATACATTCTAAATAGCATTTATCTACCCTTTGGACTATCTCTTGCTTATAATTTGTCTAAATCCAAGAAAATACATAATCTGACTGGGTTATATAGATTTCTCCCACCTTGGAAACTGGTTAAATCTTTGGAGATATATATATATATGTGTGTGTATATATATATATATATACAAATTTTTCCTTCTGCCCCTTCTAATCAATCTCATTTGTTGGTTTCATTCAGATATTTCTGAATACATCCATTCCAAAACTGGGAATGTTTTTTCTCTTTAAGTTTAATCATTTGGTTCTCTTTCTCCATTTCTCACCATGAATTCACATTCAAATAGACATACTTTTGCTCTTGGTGTGAGTGTGGGGTGTGTGTGTGTGTGTGTACACGTGTATGTGCATATGTATATGTCTAAATTTACATCAGCCAATTTTCATTTCCTAAGGTTTCACAGCATAAATGATTTCATACTATTTTGAGCATTTAAGCTTTCAGTTGGGACTGAATGAAAACTGCTATTTCAGGTGCTTTTATCTTGTAGGAATTACCAAATGTCTATGCTTGCCAACCTTATTGCCAAATCAATGTATAATTCTGCCTCTGTGTACATTTCCTTGACACATGCCAGGACAAAACTGTTTATCGTGGATTATAAGGATTTGGGTCTCACTTTATTTAGACTGTGAGCATCATGAGATTTCAAAACACAGAGTTTGAGAATGCTATCAAGTTTTATGCAGACCAGTAAACCAAGGATAAACCATTCTGCTTGCATTGCCAGGCTGTAGAGAATTGCTGTTACTGTTGATTTTAATGAATCTTAAAGAGATTTCTTAAGCCAACAACCTGAAACACAATATGCAGTAAGATTTTTATAGTAAAGAGAATACCAATAGCCAGTCTTAAAGAATAGCATATATAGCCAAAAATCAGAAATTATGTTGGGAAAGTTGTAACAAAAACAAACAAGCAGACAGACGGCCCAATTCTTTCAGTCCCGTGTTGGATCTATTCACCTATAAAACCTCATAGATGCAATTTTCATCACAGAGACAACCTTATTTGTCTATTTACATGCGAATTCTGTGAAAATTTCTTAAGTGCATGGCCAATTTATACTACAACATAATTTATGCAACATAATATATGCAACATAATATATGACACAGTATAAGCAAGCAGTACAAAACCACTGGCTACATCTTCCTGGGGGAACTCAAGAAGAGGAATTTAATCTATCAGGACACATTAAACTCATTCCAAGCTAGAGGAGCAGCTTCTGATGATCTGTCATCCCCATTGCCCATATCTACTTTTGTAATCAGCTCAAATAGCCAAACTAACAATGCAACAGGCTCT
The DNA here is from genome assembly GCA_004027295.1 of Dolichotis patagonum. Lineage (NCBI taxonomy): Eukaryota > Metazoa > Chordata > Mammalia > Rodentia > Caviidae > Dolichotis > Dolichotis patagonum. The sequence continues at coordinate 27,385 of PVJX010002011.1, forward strand.
CTACACTTAGTGGGATGTTCTGAGAGAGCCTCAGCACAGGTTATATAGCCTTACTAATGCTTTAGTTGATTCGATTTGTTCAGAAATATTATATGACTGTCCTGGTATTGTTTAGTGCTATATTCTTTAACAGATTTTGGGAGTCTCATGCAGGAATACATGGACACTTACTTTTTGCAGCGGTGAGGATGGAACCCACACTCATAGGTCCTCCACACAATTTTCGCTTACTCCATGCTCCACCTCCCATACAAATAATTCTGATGATTACTTACTGGATAATAAAGCTCTTCATTCTCTGAATAAAAAATCAAATACACACACAGAAAGCATCTGAATTCCTATAGGTGAATACAATATATTTCTAGCGCAACTGAAAAGTTAGAAATCACCAAATGGAGTTACCAGATCTGACCTAGTCAGAGGAACAGAAAAAGGTTGAGAACTAGATTTCATTCCTCCTTATTTTTTAAAACATACATTTTACACAAATGGTCCATTATAAATCTGGCACTATATTTTAATTGACATACATAAATAAAATTAATGTATCACTGTCATTTAATTCAACACATGCTTATTATTTTACATTACTTTCTTCAAAGTAACGAGGATGCAAGTAAGAGAAGGGTGCACTGCCTGTTCTTAATAAGTTAATAATTATTAAAAGAATAAGTTAATAATTATTAAAAGAAATACATATAAACCATGTGATTTTGGTTTTTTTTAAGGTAACAGAGTACAAATGTCCATCTCCTACTTAGAAAGTAGATTTTTGCAACTGTTCTGACATCTTACATTTGCTTTTATCCACTCTCTACCAGGGGCACAGCAGATGCCTAGTAAGTAATCTCCAAATGTTTACAAACACATCTTGCACTTTACAACAGTTTGTCTTACTGAATGAAAAATGCTTATATTTTTAAAAAAGAGGAACCTAAAAGAAGTTATTCACTGGGAATATATTATGTCTACAAGCATTATGTTTTAATTCTACTGATTTTATAATACAAATGAAACATCTAATAGTAATGCACACAATATTAGATGATTTTGGAGTCTGTCTCCACAAGGAAATTCTTCCTTCTGAAGTTTGGGGTTTTTCTAACAGAAGTCTTGTTCTTATTACTCTTCCTTTAATAAGCAACTGAAATCAGATTTAAACCACCAATGTAATCTACTGCCCCACTGCAGAAGACTTAGGATTATTAAAATGTTTCACACTATTATGCATTGCTAGGTCGAGGGTATGCTCACAAAAGAAACACAGAAAAGAAAAGAAACTTTTTTTATATGTTCCACACAATGAAATACATGTCACATTCTGTTTTTTCAATTGAAGCATGTCACACTGCAGAGGGCTAGTTACTGTCAGAAATTCAACTTGAGAAAAGCCCTTCAGATCGCTCAAAAGAATGAATCCTGCTAGGAAATGAATCAATCCCACCAATTACTGCAATTTGATCAGAAATATCACCTTCTTCATTTCTGGATGTAGTAATCATAAAGGCATAGTAACAGGGACTGAGAAACACGTACCATGTGTAAATTAGAAAAATTGGTTAGGCTCAATGCTGTTTAATGCTTTTCCTTCCCCTAGTCTCTGGAGATCAGCAGGTCCTAAGCTACGCACATTTCACATGTGACAGGCTACACATATAATCTAGCAAACCCAGAAAAACAAAAAATCAAAAGACAAAAGAAATGGAGACTTTAAATGGAAATGGAAAGGAGAAGGGCAAGGTGATTGGCTGATTTGGTAATGAGCATGCCTATTTGTCAAGTGGAAGCAAGCCAGATGTGCTCCATCTTCACCACTGAAAGGCATATGGGATTCAGGTTTTTATAGATGAGATGCAAAATAATCTTCCTCTTTTACAGGTTTTGAAAGTAAATATGTTCATCAGTTAAGTTTGGAAGTGTTTTAGATTTTTTTTTATACTGGTATCATCTAAGAACAAACTTTATAAGCAGATGAATGGCCTCGCCTATGCAAAGACTGACAGGGTAAGCATTAGAAGAAAACCCAGCAGTCACTAACTAGGCAGGCAGAGTGTAATGGTTAATAATGCAGTTCTAGGTGCATCCAACACAGTGATTGCCAGCCACATGGGGTTACTGAGCACTGGAAACATGACTAGTCTGAACAGAAATGTGCTTTTAAGGGTAAAATACAGACTAGATTTTAAACCTTAATACTAGTACATCAAAGATCTAAAGCACCAGATTAAAAACTTTAATCAATTCTTGTTAAAATGAAAAATTCCATACAGATTTAATAAGATACATTATTAAAATTAATTTTAATTTTTTTCCTTCTTTAATGTGGCTACTAGAAAATGTAAAGGTGGATTTGAGAATTATATTTGTGGCTTGTCCTCCATTTCTGGTGAGCAGGCACTGCTCTAGAGCCAGACTGCTGGGTATGAAGCCTGACCTCAGACAAACTACTTACTGTTTTGGCAACCATAAAATGGGACTACTACTACTACAAATAATAATACACTCAGTCTCACAAGCTTTTTGAGATGATTTCAAGCATTAACACATGAAGAGCAATGTCTGGCACATAGTACATGCTCAATACATCCTCAGTGCATGTGCCCTTTCTGCAGACTATCCAGACAAGCACTTGTTAATCCTCTGCTTGAATGGCCCCAGAGATGAGGAACTCACATTTCCTTGAGACAGCCTATCACATTTCCAGACAGCTCTGAATGTGAAAAAAGTTCGTTCCTAGAATGAGGAAAAATCTTTTTACAACTTCAACTCCTCTGTGCTTCTTTATATATGATTTCTGCCAGAGGCAAAGAAACTGGGCATATTCCAACACTGTATGTCTAAAGAAATTGTTAGGAGATATTGGTATTATAAATGGGTTTATTATATAGTCCCATAGAATTTCATATCAAAAAATCATCATGCTGACCCAGCAAAGCATTTTTAGGAAAGATAACTTCAAAAATATGATTCTCATAAATGCTTAACCAAAGGACAGTCCTTCTCTTCTCATTGAATCTGTCACCTTTGACTACAGATACTTTCCTGTTGGATACACAGCCAGGTAGAGAACATACATGGGAACCTCTGACCAGAGCCCCCAACCAAATCTCAGGAGTGTCCAGGACTATAGACAGTCCACTCACATCTGAAAACTGACTAACCCTTTTTTTACCTTTTGTGCTCATTTCAAAGCTAGGACTTTGCATAGTTGACAGAACAGTTCTGTCTTGATGACATAGCATTAATAAAAAGGAGTAAAGTGGGGATTTTCTCAGTCTGGATTTCCTGAGTCTTCCACTGGTCCCTTGGGATGCTAAGATTTTTAAATATAAATGTCTCAAACTCTTTACAGCTCTACGATATAATCTTTACTCAAGAAGTCTGTGCCAAATCAAAACACAGCCTTTTCCCATATTTCTAAATAACATTTGTACCTCTGGGTAGCAGTGATTCAGCAGTACTCTTGCTATCAGTCACCTCCATTTTCACTAGAGGCTCTGACAGCTGGTAAGTATATAAGTATATATGCTCTTGCATTTTGAAGAAATTCTTTGGGAAGTTAAGACTAAAATTGTTACCCAAAATTTCAGGCTCCAGACCAGCCTAGTAAATCAAAAGCAAATGGCACTTGCAGTGCAACAGACTTGGATACAAATTATGGCTCTGTGGCTTTCCAGTTCCATTAACTATAGACAAGATATCAAAGGTCCCTCAGGCTCTGTTTCCTACTATGAAAAAAATGGGACTAAATAACAGTACCCATTTTGTAAAATTTTTATGAGTATGAGACACAGCAATTTCAATGCACTTAGCCTGGTATGTAGCATGTTGTGCTCATCTGTAACTGGAAGGCACTCTTATTCCCTACTTGGATATTGTGAGGTCTCCTCTTAGAGGTGATCAAATGGCTATTGTTAACTAAGTCTTGCTCTCTATCACATTCTACTCTCCAACATTTTCCAGATTCTCATCCAGAGTGAGTATCCTTTTTCCACCCAAAGCCTTTACCATCAGAACTCTACATGTAGATGCTAATAAGGAAACAGATTCAATCAAACATTAAAATTACAATTTACCACCTGAGTTGTTCAGACAGAAAGAGCTTTGTGAACTAGCATAATCAGAGAAAATTCAGTGAAAGTATAATTAAAACCGGATCTTGACTAATAGATAGAATCTGTATAACTAGGAAGAGAAAGGAGAAGAAAAAAGCATTTGGGGTCACTTTAAAAGGTATGGTGGGTCTAGGTGTAGGATGACTTGAAGAAAACAGGCACAAAGGAAGAAGGCCAAAGAAAGAAACCAATGGCTGATATGAGACAAATCAATATAGCATCTAAATACTATTTTTTCTGTTCAAGATGCATAATACAGCCAGGGTGGTGGTGCAAACCCATAATCTCAGCACTGTAAGAGGCTGAGGCAAGAGGAATACAAATTCAAGCCCTAGCCTGGCCATTTAGCAAATTAAAGAGATCTTGTCTCAGAATTTAAAAAAAAAAAAAAAAAGACTGCAGATGTAGCTAAGTGAAAGACCCTGGGTTCAATCCTCACTATGGAAAAAATACTGATACTATGTGTTTTTCAGGGCCAACCTAGCAGTTTTTGAGCTTTGTATTTTCCCATTTACCACAAGAGATCCAGGGAAAGCATCAAAGAATTTTCCTCGAAGTCATCAACATCTCTTGCCTTTCTGTAATTGGCTGGAAAATATTCTAGTTCACAGAATGGGTCAATTCAGATAAAAGAAAGCCTCATCAACAATACCTAATCACATAAATCAATGAAAGTTAATATGAAATAAATGGAGTTAACTCCAAAGACTATAAACAGATGAAAAGGAAACAACAATTACTTTTCCCTTAAGAAGAAAAAAAACTTTTGAGTTACTCTAAATACATAATTTTGATTAAGTGGTCTCAGACAATTGTGGAGCAGAAGTTTTATTGTTATGGCATGTGACCTGGGTTTGAAATTTGGCTTGACCCCTAAGAATATTTTTATTTTATGTTTTATATTTTAGTATTATTTTATGTTTTCTAAGCAAATGAACTCAAAAGGAAAATGGCTTTATATTAATTGATTACTCAACTGAAAGGGATTTGATATCTTTTTGCTCTGTTAAATAATACTCTATATGAAAACAATATTCAAGTCATTTTAATAGGTTTAAACATCAGACAGAAAACACTAAAATGTAAATGTAAACAGATTTCAAATTCAACTAGGTATAATGCCAAGAGTTGTATTTATTCCTGTTGGGAATAAAACTATCAGAAAATTCTGGAAATAGTACTGCAGCAGGACTTAAAGCCCCCTTGCTATAGCAGGTGGAACCCTCTTAATGTTTCTATCAAGATACGATCTGAGAGGTGTTGAAAAGTGGCCTGTAGGACACTAGATGCTCCAGTTAGTAGATTCCCTGGGGTTCAAACAGCACCCATTTACCTACTAGAACAGAAAAATTTCAACATTTTTACATCTAATAAAACTATCAATGTATATGTGCCAAATCACCCAGACTATGTCTAACGTAAGCACAAAATGTAGAAATCAATAGAGGAGAGCCCAGAAGCAAACTCTGCAAGCGATTAGTGTAAGCCTCAGTCTTCCTATAATTAAAATTCTCCATTTATGCATACTACAGGGTATCGTTTTTAAAATAGCCAAATGAAAGAACCCAAAATTAAAATATGCTTTACTACAAAACTACAGTCTAAGACCAAAAGCAATCATGCCTAACTGCTGTGAAGTTTAGAGCTTTTCTCAACACTGATTCTTCCAGAGGTAATGAACTGTTCCCTAATACAGAACACTGCACAAATCTGCAGCCAACCCTCACACAGGCAAGTAGAACACAGCAACCAGCTTCTTACCAGTCACAACATTAAATAATTGTTTGTACATTCATGACTTAGGATTCTATTTTTAGCTACATCATATTTAACTACAAGTGTCTCATAATTAAAATATGCCTAGAGAGATAAAATCAAAAGCACTGTGGCCCCTTGCTGCAAAATAACTGAATTCCACAATGATGGTCGTTTTCTGTGCAGGACACATTTTCACACTGTCATGGATCCCCACATCTAGGTCAACATCTACCCTTTTCTTCTAAGAGGGCCTTTAAAAAAAACTTCAAAATATTCTACAGATTTCAATATCACAGCAAAGACTTGTACTTTTAGAATCCCATTAATTTCAAAAAATGCCTAATGACTAAAAGCTAATATACATTTTATGATGCTTTAAAATACACTTTATTGTATTTATCACAACAGCATACTCACATTCTTAAAATACAGTAGTCTGCCTATGTGCCAGATGACTTAATTGTCCTGCTTACAAACCAAACCTCCATTCAACTCCTCACTTGGGTAATAACTGAGCCTTTAACAGCAGTGAAACTATTCCATAGCACCTCTAGAGTTAGTTTCAGAATTTCACTGAATGATATGCAGTAACTCGTTTTCCCTAATATGTTATTTTCCACTTCAAGTGGCATGCTTGATCTAGTAGCTATAGAATGTTCATTATAAAATTAAAAGTAGACTATAAATTACACAAATAACTATGTAGACATTTTGTGTAGCTGGCCTGCTCCAGGAATCATGACTCAAAAGGAGCACCATCCTAGGAACCAAATAACTAGAATTCCTATTTCCTTCTCAGTAGAAATGCTAAGAGCTGACCATGCAACTATACTTAATTCTCATTGCTTAATTTCATCAATAGCCCTGTTTGCTATTATGAATAACAATGGGTGGTAAAGAACCATCCATTTTATTCATGTCTATTCTCCTACTGAATGCATCAACAAAATAATCTCTATGGAGAAATTTTGAAGAGTGAATAAAATATATATCAGGTTGAAGCACCAATACCAATACCACTGATTTCAGATGTGTTAAACCATGGATGCAATCAAACTCACAGTAGTAAATTTCTAGAATAAAAAGTGGAATTTAAAATTTACCTACGTTCACAGGTTTAACACGGTAATTATCACTTAGATATTAATCCTAACAACTTTAAATTAAAGACATGTGGTATATTTAGGGAAGGTGATGGTACTAAAGCGATTACAGCTGCTTGTTTTAGAGTTCTGTACTGGGAAATGTCTTCTTCTGAAAAGGTACAGCACTTATGTGCAATCTAGACTCAAAAATCCAAGGAGATATCTAAGGAGCATGGTGTAATTTCTGATAGTATAATACACTACTACTATTCAAAAATGCACCCTTTACTTCTCACCTGTAGAGCATCTCAGAAATTTTGGTGTTAATGATGTTGCTTTTTTCACCAACTAGTATACTTATCACTTACTTAGAATTCTTTAATCTGTTCTCTTAGTTATGTATTTAATACTGTATATGTCATTCATCATTTCCACTATCAATTCAATAGGATCAGTCAAGTATTCCTCATTCTATTGTATCAATGCTTTATTTTCATGCCTAATCTTTACAAAGGTGTGCAGTATAACAAAATTGGAGTTTTAGCAAGATAGTTTTTCTGTGAAGTCATCATATGACTCCAGCTTCAACTTGTGAAGTTTAATTAAAATGAGTTGCATGCATTAAAATATGTCTGGTTTGGACATTCCTCTTCTA